>JAECMU010064163.1:2566-12577 GCA_016106625.1 Dracogyra subfuscus
CCCCTCCTCCAAATTTTAAAGAATATTTGAATAAAATATGGCATTTAATTCATTATGACCTAAAAGTAAAAGTAATGTTCTTAAGAAGCATCAGTAATTTTAGTGTTTAAGCCATAATGTGTTTTTGTGGTTTTAATTTAATTCAACAAAAAGGCAAGTAGATACAGGATTTACATTCCTATATAAGCTTTTACCCAGATGTAATTAAATGGCTCAGTGTATTGGTTTGTTTGTTTGTTTGTTTAACGATGCACTCAACACATTATAATTACGGTTATATCGGCGTCGGACATATGGTTATGTCGAGAAAAACAACCAGTGGTTAGCTGACGGGGATCGATCCTACACCGACTGCACATCAGGCGGGCACTGTACCACTGGGCTGGCTCAGTGTAGGTTATAGGACCCTGGTACTAACTAATTCCTCACAGTTATAAAGAAGCTGTTACAGAATTTTAAAAAATCAACAAGATTTGCATTGAATTCAAATCAACACAGTCTGCAAATTTAGTACAACTCTGTGCTTCGTGAATTTCAGACTGTGGGCCGGAAGAGCAAGATTATAAGTCTTAAGATGAAATACCAAAATATTCCCATTTCATCATTTTAACGACTCCGGTGGGATCTTGAAAAAACTTTAATAATAAAACGCAATTCCAAAATTCAATGCTTGCACATCTGTTTTAAAAACCACATTACTGTGTTATGCAAATAGTAATATAGCTTATACATGGTTCATACAGCCACTCACCACTAAAATTCAAGGCCTTTTTAAGGCTTTTTCAAGTCAGCAAAAAACTTTCTCAAAGCTCCTACAAGTTACATGTACATTTTGTTGTAAAAACCCATTTGTCGCCATTTGCATACATACTACTGGCATGCTAAGGCACAGTCAAAGGAAAATAACTCTTTATTTAATACCGTGCAAAACAATTTTGTCATCGATTTTAAAGTAACTTCCCATAGCTAAAAACTGTTTATTTGTGGATATTTATTTTTTTAATATATCAAATAATATTAATAATAAGTTTATTAAAATGTATAATTCACTACATATGATTATCTGCTAACTTCAAGGGCTTTTCAAGGCCAAACTACAATATTCAAGGCCTTTTAAGGCCTTTTCAATTTTAAGACCTTTTCAAGACTGCACCTCAAATTCAAGGCCTTTTCAAGCATGTGCGAACCTTGTTATAGTATGATTATGTCTTTAACAATTAACAGTATTATTACTGCTGTGGAAGGCTGTTAAATCTAAAATACTGACGTAGCCCAGTGGTAAAGCGTTCGCTTGATGAGCGGTCAGTCTGGGATCGATCCCCATTTGTGTGCCTATTGGTATTACTCGCTTCAGCCAGGTATATCAAAGGCCATGGTATGTGATATCCTGTCTGTAGAATGGTGCATATAAAAGATCCCTTGCTGCTAATCAAAAAGAGTAGCCATGAATTTGTGTGAGTGGGTTTCCTCTCTCAATATCTGTGTGGTCCATAACCATGTCTGACTTCATAAAACTGTCAATAAAATGTGTTGAGTGCATCGTTAAATAAAACATTTCCATTCCATTTCGGGGTCGTTTTGTGCCTTTAATTATTATTGCTAAATATTGTGAAAGGCTGTGTTAATTTATAACAATGACCTCTGAGGTCGTTTTATATCCCTCGCCGCAGCTTTCGTCTGCTGGACCTGCTGTTCTTCGATGGTTGCTAGGTGATGCATAAACAATCCCATGACCACCACCAGGAACACTGACATGAGGACAGTCAGGTACACAGTCGTGTCATAACTGAAGAAAAAAAACATATACAAAAATTATCACTCAGTTTTTTAGATAAGCCCAACATCCCAGTGCTTGCAAAACTTTCACTGGTCACTGAAATTAATAACAGGCATGGCCAAGGACTCGGATGTGGAGGTGGACAGCGAAAGAAGTTGAAAGATAGGAGGTTCCAGATTGGGAAGAAATGAGATGGAAGACAAAGGAGAGAAAGGAAAGGGGGCAGTGGGATGATAATACTACCCCCCCACCCCACCCCACCAACCCCGCCCCCCAAAAAAACCCAGGCGTGGCGGAGAAAAGGGGCTGGGAGGGCCCAATAATTCTGAATTAAAAATATTACAGGTGGTAAATCCTAAGGCAGAGAAGAATTTTACTTGTAGAATGCAGGAAATTGCATTTCAGGACATCTAGCTTCCAAAGTTGTACTGAAGAGCATACACCCAAACCCCCTAGAAACGTTGCTTTGTACCCTCAATTTCAGTCAGCCCCTCCCCCTCCCCCCCAATAATGACTTGCTTATTCCGTGCCTGTATAAGATTTAATGAACACAGTCTCAATTAGTGTCTACAAGCTCAGTTTCTAAAACAAGATGCAATACTATGAATGACATTGTTATGGCGATTTAAATTTGTAAAACACTCACCTTTTGGCGAGTAGATTATTTTGTTAGAATCAAGCTATAATTTTTTGGTTTACTGTATTAGTCAGACGACACACATATTGATGATCAAAACTGTAAACATACAATTCCGTGTTTTGAACTGTGTTTGTGAATCATGACGAATACCTGAAGTTAGTCGAAGTATTCCTATATCACACTCAGAGCTCTTCGGCCGATTTGACAATCGAGGTGTTCTAAATGCTTTAGTAACAACAATAGGAAAGCCTTGTCAGGGCCGTAGCTAGGATGTTTTGTTGGGGTGGGCAACGGAAGTTTCTATAATGCTTTCTGAATTTGTTTCCCTATGCTAGTTACGGCCCTGCTTGCGAAACACCAGGTTTTTCTGATTGTAAATGAGCTCTCACAAAGCCAATCTCTTTATAGCCAGTTTTGGCTGCGCCTAACATTAAGCTAAATGTTCCATGGAGGGAATATGTTCCGCCACTGTCATACCGTCAACAAAAATAAATAAATAAAATATGTCCTAGTGTCGGTAAAGGTAGCCGTCACACTTGTTGTGAGAACTGCCCTGTTTCTAAAGTGTATTACTTACCTTAGTGCGTACATATAAACCCTGTCAGCCCAGTCTAGCAGTCTGTAGAATATTCTTGTTAGCAGACCCTACAAAGAAATAACATTGTGTTCATATAGTTCTGGCCAACAGTAGAATTAAAACAACTTACCACTGCATCCTCATTGTACACTCGATGTGTGGTCGATCCCCATGGGTTGGCCCCTTGGGCTATTTCTCGTCACAGCCAGTGCACCATGACTGGTATATCAAAGGCTGTGGTATGTCCTATCCTGTCTGTGGGATGGCGCATATAAAAGATCCCTTGCTGCTAATCGGAAAGAGTAACCCATGAAGTGGCAACAGCGGGTTTCCTCTCTCAATATATGTGTGGTCCTTAACCATATGTCTGACGTCATATAATCATAAATAAAATGTGTTGAGTGTGTCGCTAAATTAAAAAATTATTTCTTTCTTTCCTCATTGTACAGTTCTGTATTTGTCGAGGCTCTGCCGAGACAACTGCTGATTAAATTAAAACAACTTACCATTGCATCCTCATTGATGCTTGAAACCCTAGAGGTATAGGAGCATGATAAAATATAAGCATAAGTGTCCTCATTGTACAGTTCTGAGTAAATAAAGTGGGGTTTTACTTATGTATAAAAAATAAACAGAAACTATGCTACATACCAAGACAACTGCTGATTAACTTGATGAGGTTGGTATTTTATATACATGTATTAAAAAAAACGAGAATGCAGTTTCACAATATACGCTTGAAATAAACATTTTCAAAACTTTAGGCTCATGTATATAGGTCTTGACAATATGCACTTGAAATAAACATTTTCAAAACATTACGCTCAGGTATATAGGTCTTGACAATATGCACTTGAAATAAACATTTTCAAAACTTTACACTCAGGTATATAGGTCTTGACAATATACACTTGAAATGAACATTTTCAAAACTTTACTCAGGTATACAGGTCTTGACAATATACACTTGAAATGAACATTTTCAAAACATTACGCTCAGGTATATAGGTCTTGATAATATACACTTGAAATAAACATTTTCAAAACATTACGCTCAGGTATATAGGTTTTGACAATATGCACTTGAAATAAACATTTTCAAAATGTTAAGCTCAGGTATATAGGTCTTGATGGCTTGTAAACAAATGACCTTTTGACAGCAAAAAAACACAATTAACCAGGTTAATAATGGTAATTATTATCCATATGGTTTGACATAATCGAGTTAATAATAATCAAACAAAGCACACATGTAATAACAAATGCAATGACATAATTTTGGGAACCGACATCATGACATGACGTTGCTTTTCCAGTTCTAGCTCAGACTGTGCATTTGAAATATGACGTCATATCGTCGTCTCCTAGTTGTGGCTGAAACATTTTGAGTTGGATCTTGTTATTCATAAAGAAAATAACAATAATAATATGAATAATAAAGACATTATTACATGTGTGTCATACTGATTTTACAAAACTCATGTAAGTATTCATGTATTATCCTTGTTCACGTTTGGGGCAATACAATAATCCTGACACTTGTTTCGTAAAATCAGTACAACACACAAACTTATGTAATAATCTCTATATATCACACAGGTTTATGACATGGACATAATTATTATGGGCAAGTTATAGAATTAATAGAGAATAACTAGTTAATGATGTAGGATACTGTCTTTATCCTGCTAATGTAAGAATGGGGAATTTCCCATTCAGTCTGAACAGGATAAAGCCAATACCCTATGTCTTTACTAGCTATTATGGTTATCCTGCAATATATCCATCATTAAGGGGAAACAAAATCATTTCTGTTATTTTACCTACCGGATACTTTGTTCGTACAATAACCTAGAGGTCAAATGAACAATTTTGCAATGTATCAATGCATGTAACATCAGAAGTTATAATTTCCTAGTACACGTTTCTGGCTTGTATTTAACTGGTTATCATAATCGGCCAATAGAAACAGTGATTGTAGGATACATTGCTTCATCTGAGGTTGAGAAATAAAAATTCACCAGTGTGTGTTCGTTATACAGTTCAAGGAATGTCTCAATTTGGTGAGCAGGGTTTCTGCCAGTGGGTACCAAGGGTAAAAATATTTATTACATACCCATTCAATCTTAGTATAGTAATAAAGACCATTCCGATCCGTGCAATAAAAAAATATTTTATTGAACATATGTCCAATAAAAGCCTGCACTTTTAAATGGGGAATCCCCTTTTTCTTTTTACTGCAGTTAGTGCCTTTTGTTTACAAATGAAGTCATATCGTATTTGAAGGATTACACAAGGCTGCAGCAGAGTATGATTCTTAACGTTAAAATGAATCCATGAAAGGAGTTTTTATCATAGATTTTGCAGTCTTAAATTAAAAGCCGTATTTGTAAAACATGAAAGAAGGTATGTAATAAATACAGAACTTCACACACGTTTTTTCGTTCCTATTTATTGCACTTGTCTCGTGGTATATATTATTCTTGCGCACAATAAACTCGTGCAATAAATAGGAACAAAAAAAACGTATGTGAAGTTCTGTGTATGTATGTACATTATGGCGTCAGACACTAAAAGCTTGGAAATTAAAGGATACCTGTTGAGAGGGTGAAAATTAAAACTCACCAGAGCGTGTTCGTTGTACAGTTCTAATTAAAACTCACCAGAGCGTGTTCATTGTACAGTTCTAATTAAAACTCACCAGAGCGTGTTCATTGTAAAGTTCTGGGTATGTGGCTCTGTATGGTAAGAGGTGGTCGCTGGTTAGCAGACTCGTTAATCTCTCCTCCAGCCGTTTCCGACTAATGGTGTTCAAGTGTGTGTCCGAGCTCCACCCATCTTCAAGGAATTCGTAATTCACCTTCTTCTTGTCAACTCTCCATATTATAACAACCTGTTGCATGGGAAAAGGTGTTTTTTTTTTAAAATAAAGAGGATACAGTGGACTCTGTACAAACCGGCATTTGAGTAATCCCGATTTTTGTGTAAACCGGCATATCAAAGTCCTGTCCAGCTACCGTTAATCTATTAGGAACAAAACTCTGGCTAATCCGGAAGCTGTGTACTTCGGATTACGGCAAATTCCAGAACAAAAGAATGGCTTACATAGTAATTAGCTCTGTCTATACCGGCACACAATTTTGCAAGTTCAGCCTGTCTGCTTTTGGTCAATTGTTAAACAAAGATGACAATTTGCCAGTAATTAGGCTACTGACTGTAACCGAGTGAGATGACATAATCGGGCTTCTTTGAACGTTTAATAAACAAAGATCCACACTTCTAGTAATTACTATATGCAGCTAGATCAACTGGATTAATATTAGTGTGTGTTGAAACCTAAATGAATTCACTCATATCGACTTAGTGTCAAGCAGTCTGCATAAATATGTATGGCGCATGTTTTGCCATGTCTTATTGAATTCGTAATGGCAGGGTGACCTAGAAACGGCAACACATGGAACTTTCACTGCAGACTAAAGTTAAATTAATCAATAAAATGAAATTTTGTTCAGTTTGTGTGTGTTTATTATTATTTTTATGGTTTTGTTTTGGTAATTTTTACAATTCAACTCTGGTCCGAACTTCTGTCCCAGCCATGCCTGATCTCGATTGCTACTGTCGATCTTTAATTTCATTGGTTGAAAACGTAGGTCTCGGCTATTTATTTTACTGTTAGTCAGGTTGTTGTGGATAATGACATTTTATTTACGTTGGTAATTTACGATTTTGATAATTATGGCAAGAACCATAACTCTGAATGAAATATTTATAAACCAGCACTCTGCCTACACCGGCATATTTTGTTGGTCCCAATCGATGCCGGTTTGTACACTGAAGTTAATGTTTTTTGTCTAATCTGATTTATATCCCATCAAATGATGTTTGCAATCATATTTCATGAGTCACGCTTGCACTAATTTTTCTATTTATTATGTAACATTTGGCAATTTACCTTTATTTTTAAAATGCCAACATCAAAATAGTTCCGGCTTTCTTACAGTGAAGAAAATACAGTGATAATAACACATTCTAGAGTGAAATAGTGAAATTATTACGCTAAAATGTGTTATCGCCACTGACTGACTGATATTTTAAGACATTTCACTAAATGTTCTATAACAACAATTAAAACATAATAAACTAATTTGTTTGTCGGTCTAATTTAGGAATCATGAGGTAGATATAGACACAGACACCCCGACCCCAAGAAAACATATACCATAATATCTGTCACAAATTCAGTGTACAATTCCTTTAATACTCCACACAATTTTATGTCCTACTTAACTGTTTTCACATCAATTCAGAAGAAAACAAAAATGTGTTGATTCAAGGCTCGAATTAATTGCCGCTCAAAGTGAACAAAACGCTTTCCAAAAAAACGTTTCACAAGCAGGTTTTGCTTTCCATCTGGTTTCTAAAATTTGTTTCAGGTATATCCCAGAATTCGCGTTTGTCGCATTTCAAATGAAGAACTTAAAATATTTAAAACATTGCTATATTTGTATCGACATCGTAGACGCGGCCATGTTACAATGCAAACGTCCTGAGCTATTTAGACTGGTTCTCGGACTGGTCATTCGGTTTAACATGTAGCATAAAAACTAGTCTAGCCAACTTTAAGAAACAACTTTTGCGTGTGTACTTGCCCATTTCTCGACAGTAGCTTTTTTGGCCACCATAATTTGTTTGGACTCTTTATTTTGTATAGATTTAATAAAATAAGTGTAAAATACCTATGCTCTAGAACTGCTTCTCAAATTCAAACATTTGCCTCCCAATTAAAATTTGAAAAGCAAAGATTGCCTCCCAATCAACAAAATGAATTTCGAGCCTTGTTGATTTTATCATTTTCATTTATCCCCCCCATCTTCAGCGCCCTCAATAGTTTAAGAAGTAGCAGGCTACAACAGTGATGATAGCAGGGGGCAAAGCGGGGGATTCCTTTTGTAGGAGACTTTATTAAAGAAGAGAAAGCACTTTTTTTTTTTTTACCATCAACGAAAAGTAGGCGGCGGAAAAAGCTGTTTCAGGCTCTGCATCTTGACAATGTTTTAGTAAACTATGTTGTCCATGATACACTGCCTACACCAACATAAATAACAGCGGTATCATACCGTAATTGTGGCAGATTAAAGAGACATTCCTGAGTTTGCTAAATTTTAAGATGTTTCCGACTAATAAAATATTTGTACAATTAAAATTACACATTAAATATATTTTCTTGTTGATAATATCAGCGTTTGTATATTCAATGTGTTTCCGGTATTTGCAAGAAGCCCAAACTGGATTTTGTCTGCAAATAATTTTGTACATACAAAAAATAAAAATAATTTAGGAATAAAATTAAATTTAACCTAGTACAAATATTAGAACAATCAGAAACACATTTAATAATCAGCCACTAATATTTTATGCAAAAAAAATATATTTGTTATATAATTAGAATCATTAAAATGTCTTAGTTAGTCGATAACATCTTAAATATTGCAACAAACTCAATTGAACTATGGAATACGGAGGCCCTACCTTGAATTTGCAAGCGAGCACTCAACAGACTGAGCTAATAGTTACCTCCAAAACGCTCTCCTGCCTCGTCTTGTTACCCTTGAGTAGTGCACCAATGAACTTGGACTGCTTCTCTTCATATATGTACACATACTTCACACGACTCGGCGGAGTCCGTGACGACTGAGCGAAAACACGGAACGTCGACCGGTGGTAGTCATGATCCTCGGACTCCTTCGTCACCAAGACGATACAGAAACTAAAAACAAATCCACAAGAGAAAAAAAATAATAATGTTTGTTATAAATGGGGACAGGATGTAGTGGTAGAGTTCACACTTGAGGTGCAAAGGATTGCTGGATTGATCACACCAATCAATGCCCTCAAAACTTGTACATCATTGGATGTGGTATGTACTGTCCTGATTATGGGAACAGGAATTTATCCAGACATTTTGTGGGTCCAAAATACAGTCCCCTTGTCAGTGGCACTGAAAACTGCATATTTTTATAATCAAAATTCCCAATATACAGTCAAACGTCGTTAACACGACTTCTGCAAACTCGAGTACCAACATATCTCAAGGTCCAGTGCCAGTCTCGGCAATTTTCCTACACAATGTTACAAAATGGTTATCTTGAACATGCTAATCTCGATTACGAGGCTTATCACGAGTATATTTTGATGTCCCTATGTTTAGTTTTCGAAGTATATATAACAATTACATTAAAATGACTCCTTTATTTACTTATGCTTAGGTTATTAATTTCACATGTCATTTCATTCTTCCTTCTTCCCTAAATCCCACCACTTAATAGTAAATGAATCGATGCACATAACAGAATATGTTCCACATTTATAAAACCAGTGCAATGTTTAGCATTATTAAACCAGAGCTTTTAAAATTTTATAAAAATCTACTAGACATGGGATCAGTGATTTTAAAACTGTACTAGCCATAATTAAAAATTCACTAGCCCTACTTAAAATAAATACAATTTTACTAATAGTAATAATCAGATATGTCACCTAAAGAGGAAGATTGAGCTTAAAAATCCTTAGATTGGGGTAGGAAAAAGGGGCAGGATGTTCATATGTACAAAATAATTAAAAGCAGCATTTGAGAAAGGTTTTTTTCCACTAGCTAGTTATAGTAATTATTTACTAGTCCAACATTGAATATCACTAGCCATGGAAGTGGGGCTACCATAATCTAGAAGCCCTGATTAAACAGTAAAATATACCATTTATTGAAGGTCCCAGACTTCTGAGGGGAATCTAGCATTAAAAATACCCCCAACCCCCCCCCCCCCAAAAAAAAAACCCTGTCATTAATTGTTAGGACAATAGAAACACAATTCAAAGCAATTAGGGCCGTTGGGCAGAATATTAAATCAAAATCAGAAGTAGAGAACCGATTCTCTGTTCTATCAAACACGCTCTCTGCCTGGATAAAAAAAATGGCAACAAAATTAAAGAAGCATATCTGCAGTGTGCTCGATGCTTTAT
>JAECMU010064191.1:15665-32768 GCA_016106625.1 Dracogyra subfuscus
TGTGTATATATATATATGTGTGTGTGCATGTGGTGTGTGTGTATGAGTGTGTGTATACGTGTTTGTGTGCAACTGTGTGTGTGTGTGTATGTCTGTATATGCATACATGCACGACTGTGTGTGAACATGGTAAGTAAGCAACACAGAATTTGTTTTTTAATTAATATGTTTAAATGATGCTTCTTCATCAGGATGTCTTCATATATGACACAAAACAAGAGTTGTTTGTCTGGATTGGCAAACAGACGAGCTCCACAGAAAAGAAGAACGCAATGGCCTATGCTCACGTATGTCTCTTGTTTCCTTGTCTTCTTTATTAATGTTGATTTATATTTTGAAATGATTGCTATTTCCACTTGTTCACAAATCTCCATATAAAACATCAATAAAAGTCGAAATAAATATTTTGTTTAAGATTGCTGACTAATTCATAAAAAAATAATTAGGTAAAAATGTTCACTCTATAAATCACAATGATTTTACCAACATTTTATCAATACATGTATATTGCTGAATTAAGAAGACCATATATCTATTAAAAATATTGATATTCATGGATTTATGAAGCAACATCTTTTAAAATCATGTTAAATTATTTCATCAGAGACAAAATGGAAGCTCATTATATTTACATTGATCTGATCATTAACTAAAAAAATCATTAAAAAATATATATCAGGTGTGGATCCAGGAATTTTTACAGGGAGGGGGGTAGGGAGGGGCGGTCAAATACAGCTGCCAAAAGGGAAGTTGTATATTAGATGTGAATGAACTTTAAAATAATTATAATTTTTGTTGGTGAGCAGAGATAGTCCATATATCCTGGATCCTCACCTGATTATGCTGTTTTGTTACGTAAATAAGAGTTTTATATTATGATTAATTTTCAATTCAGAAATACCTGATGAAGTCCGATCATCCGCTTGTTCCAGTCAGTTGTCTGAAGGAAGACAGACCATCACAGGAATTTATTTCTGCTCTGGCCGCCTAAACTTCTTCACTGTGAACCAGAAAAACCGCACCCTCTATAAACTGGAATTCCGTGACAGACCGAACGTCTTGTACAATCCCTTTTTAAATAACAGTATACAACACAACCTCTCTAAAACTGGACACCTATTAATATCATACTTTTTACTTAATCCAATGGGTGTCCAGTTTAGAGGGATTTCACTGTACTATAGTATTCTAATGAATCTAATGATTGTGCCTGTTAGACCTATTTTTGTATTACTTTGCTTACGGATTCTATCCGTTATAAAAATATAACAGATTGATTGAAAAAGCAGCAACAAATTATTTTTAATATTTCTTTTGTCAATATATTCTAATAATGGTAAGAAGGAAGAAACATCGGCTTCAGTGGTTAGGCAAGTAGCTTTAAGTCTCATAGATATTGGGTTCACATCCTGGTGCTGGCCTCTACTGAGATAACACCACACAGACCTTTCTGTCACTAATCAAGCATGGGACATATCATGGTGGTAAAGTGCTTGTCTGTTGCACAGGTGATCTAAGATCAATCCCCATTGGAGGCTCATTGAGCTTTTCTCCTTCCAGCCAGTGCACCACGACTGGTTATCCTGTCTAGGGGATGGAAAATAGGCTGGTAGGTACTGGGTTCGCAGCCCAGTACCGGCTCCCACCCAGAGCGAGTTTTTAAGGACTCATTGGGTAGGTGTATGGCCGCTACACCCTCTTTTCTCTTTCACTAATAATAACAGCTAACCCACTAATTTCTATTCTGTCCTGGACAGACAGCTCAGATAGCTGAGGTGTGTGCCCAAGACAGGCTTGCTCTGAATGTGCACGTTAAACAATATTGAAAATGAAAATGAAAATAGTGTAGCAGGTTTCCTCTCTAAGACTGTGTCAGAATTACATAATAGTATCTACATTTCAAAAATGTATTATTTAAAGGTGCATATTCTTTTTGTTCCATTTTTTTTTAAAACCTTGTAGAATATTTCTACACATTTTGATTCTTTTACAACATTTTACTTACCGTATATTGACATCCAATGTGCTCTAGTGGTGTTGTTAAACAGAACAAACTTTAACTTTGACTAACCACTAATCCATAGTTCAGGTAGTTGAGGTGTGTGCCAAGGACAGCGTGCTTGAACGAAGGTTTGAAGACCAAATTAAAAAAAAAACAAGATGGAAGGGAACTTAAATAAAATTATTAATTCATTGTACACAAGACCATACATAGTTGGCCTGGGCAAGAGTGAGCAAGGGTTGGAGGTAGCACTCCCCCCACCAAAATAAAGTGTTCACCCTATATTCTGTACTATTTAAAAATGTCACTATGGGCCTTTAGGCTAGGTATGGTTCTGGTGCAAGCATATTTTATTTTTTTAATTATTACATTACACATATTTTATTTTTATTTTTTTCAATATCAATAACTTTGGAATTACTTGTACTTTAATTATTTTCCAGTTGGAGGGAAAACCCATCTAAAAGCGATATTTTTTTTAATGCTTTTTTTTAAAGACTGAAACCTTGTGTATTGATATTATATGTTGTTCATATGTCTATAAAGACTAAGAGGTTGCCTTTATGAACTAGATCTGGTTTCCCTTTACCATAATGTGACACCCAATAGCCAATGTATTTTTCGTGCTGGGGTGTCGTTAACATTCATTCATTCATTTATTCATTATGAACTAGAAGATTTTTCATGTAGCCTTACATTTTCTGTATGGCTGGAACATACCTGAAATGACTAATATACCCAGGTGGTTGATATGCAAGGTGTCCTGCAGCATATATACAGGAGGTTGATATTCAGTGACCTGCCACATATATACAGGTGGTTGATATTCAAGGTGTCCTGCAGCATATATACAGGGGGTTGATATTCAGTGTCCTGCCACATATATACAGGTGGTTGATATTCAAGGTGTCCTGCAGCATATATACAGGGGGTTGATATTCAGTGTCCTACCACATATACCCAGGTGGTTGATATTCAAGGTGTCCTGCGGCATATATACAGGGGGTTGATATGCAAGGTGTCCTGTGTAAATGTGTGACTAGCACTTTATAAATATTATAACATGAACAGACACTATTATTTTGTGAAAGCGCTCATCCATTTTAGTTTTAGAAGGAAATTCATATATTATTTTAACCATTTTATGTAATCTAATTTTTTTTTTACCAAAGCTGTCTCAGCATGCATATTAGCTATATGTAATTATATAATCATAAATATTATCTTTACAGTTATAATCAGCATTATTTAAAATCACTGTTGTATGCCTTTGGAATATATAAATTAAAGGTTTTAGCGGCGGTTTTTTATTGGTTCATTTAAATCAAAGAACGTTAAAGTACAATACATGTTTTTGTTTTTTTAAAACTCATCAAATGATTGTGTCCAGTTTATTAAATTATTTTTAATGAATTAATAAACAGGGCTCTTTTTTATTTCAATTTCTATGCAACTACTTTTTTTATTTTATAATACTAGTAATATCACTGAATTTCACTATTGAAAAACAATATATATATGTTCAGTATTGATTAAGTTAGTGTCAGACCTTAGTTTGTAAGCACTACTATTAAAGCCGTTTAAAATATTATAAACTAAAAACAGCCAATCAAATACATAAAGTTGACACTAATAGTCAGCTGAAAATGTGCTGGGTTGTCATTAAACAAACATTCCTCACTCTCCTGTATTGTGTGTATCTTACATTTCTAAATATCTACATTTATCTTTATGTATACTCCATTTTTGTGTATAGAACTTTGAAAACTTATGAGAGCATAATCATATCATTACATCATTACAGTCCAGACTGTTTACACTGTAATTATTTTGTCTTCAGTTCCTTCTTACACATACATTCCTTTGGTATACTGGTATGTGTTTTTATGTTTACTGAAATAAATGTTATTTGTTGCTGAAACCTGCTTCTTATTGTTTGTGATTTAAAAAAAAAAAAAGTTTTATTGTTTGTGAAAGTTCTTTTATTGAAATTTTAATGTTTTGTTGCTTGTGGAAGTTTTCATATTTTGTTATCTAAAAATACAAGGGACTCTGTGGTAGATTGCCTGCTGGAGATTCAGTGGGTTGCAGAATTGCCTGCCCTTGACCAACCCAATCGGGTTTGTTCCCTATCCCAACCGGTGTCCATGACCGGAGCATCAACAGCTGTTTGCTGGGTCCAGTTGTTCAAACAGGATTAGATTAACACTGGGTTAGTCTTATATTTTCCTTTTTAATTATATTTGCACAAATATGAAACAAACTTTAGATTTGATAATGAATGGATACCTTTAATTGGTTGTTCTAAAGAAAGAAAGAAAGAAATGTTTTATTTAACAATGCACTCAACACATTTTATTTACGGTTATATGGCATCAAGCATATTGTTAAGGACCACCTAGATTTTGAGAGGAAACCCACTGTCGCCACTTCATGGGCTACTCTTTCCGATTAACAGCAATGGATCTTTTATTTGCACTTTCCACAGACAGGATAGCACAAACTATGGCCTTTGTTGAGCCAGTTATGTATCACTGGTTGGTGCAAGTGGTTTACACCTACCCATTGAGCCTTGTGGAGCACTCACTCGGGGTCTGGAGTCAGTATCTGGATTAACAATCCCATGCCTCGACTGGGATCCGAACCCAGTACCTACTGCCTGTAGACCGATGGCTAAACACGATGCCACCAAGGCTGGTTTGGTTGTTCTAAATCAAGTAAATCATTAACAGTATGTTTCCAGTTATTATCTGTATTCATTCAGTCCTCCATTTTCCCAGGGCGGGATGTTGCCCAGTGGTCAAGTGTTCGCTTGATGCACGGTCAGTCTGGGATCAATCCCCATCGGTGGACCCATTGGGCTATTTATCATTTCAACCAGTATTCCACAACTGGTGTAACAAAGGCTGTGGTATATACTATCCATGTCTGTGGAATGGTGCATATAAAAGATCCTTGCTGCTAACTGAAAAGAGTAGCCCATGAAGTGGCAACAGCAGGTTTCCTCTCTCAATATCTGTGTGGGTCTTAACCGTATGTCTGACGCCATATAACCGTAATTAAAATGTATTGAGTGTGTCCTTGAATAAAACATTTCCTTCTTTCCTTCATTTTAAAAAGTTCTGCTAGTTAAGCTAACAAATGTCTGAATAGTTGGCCCTTAGATTTTTGGTAGATGTGGCCTGCCTCCCCCCACCTCCCCACAACAAACCCAACCCACACCCACCAACCCAAAAATGAGAAGAAAAAAAATTGTATGTCTTTCTACTGACAGTGTCAATTTGAAAATAACCATGTTAGCTTGTCGTTTCAAATATACCAAGATGGCTTTAAATAAATATTTAGTTCTTTTCTTAAAAATACAGAATACATTCTGTGATGATGATTATGCTCGTCGTGTTGCCAATGAGATTTTAGTACAGTAAATATATTCATATGGTAAGAGGCAGGAAAACACTGAAGTTTGCATGTCAAAAAGCATACCTGTATTTCACACAACAGGAAAACAACATCCAGCAAAATATCTGCCATTCTCCTCCATTGAGAGCTTGTGTCCTTATGCCACCACTAGGATGCAGCAAAAGACCAATGTGCTTTTAGGGTGTATACCACCAAATCAAATCCCATAGATGACAATAGTAACATAGTGGCTAAAACTCCTACCTGCAGCATATCAATCAACATAAATGCCACACCAGAGAAAATTGGGGGGTCAAGCTGCTCAGTTCTCAGATAACGGGTAGCGTCTATGGCTACCCTAATTCTGCACAAAATTAGAGTACTTTTCTTTTTACAAGTACCCCATATATGTTTCAAGCACAAGGCTACTCAACACATTGGTACTAGAAGAAATAAAAAAATTTACCCAGATGAAACAATTATTTTTTACAACCAACACACTCACATTTATAACCAATCACAGAACTTGTGGTGTTTGCTTCTCTATCAAAAGTTGGGTGATCTCCAACTTTGACCCAGCCAAAAGTTATTTGGTTTAGTACTACCTATATGGTGATCACTCTCCCTCTTGTTTTTACTTCTTTCTCATACATCTTGCTAAACCTCTACATCATGTTAAGTTTTCATCAGATTTTGGAATTGGTTTGCTGGTGGAACTTTGCCTGGTCTCTCACACTTGAAGGGTTACATGAATCTAAAGGTGGTGATATGTCTGGGAGCTACCTTATCATATTAGCATATCCTACGGGAAGCTGGGTTATCACATACCATGTTTAGGTAACTGTGACTCAGTTTTATGCACATATTTGTACAGCGGCATTCTGCCAATCTCTTTGACAGAATAATACTTGTGAATATGAGCTTAAAAATTAAAATATTATTCCATGATGGTAAAAAATAATTCCTAATTACATAAACTCCCAAAATACAACATCCTGTACTGTTCAGGACCCATGCTTATAAAACTTTTAGGAGTCCAAAATCAATCTCTAACGACGTTACATGCATACCATTTGTATGGTGTTGTCATGACATTACTGTCACAACTCTACTAGTCTTGAGTCGAGACTCAACTTTTTATAAGCACCAGGCCTGGGCAAGACTTGCAGCCATGTCCGATGTCATGCCCAGGATGCAAGTATCTGAACTTTCCATGAAATGAAAGAAAAGAAAGAAACGTTTTATTTAACGACGCACTCAACAAATTTTAATTACGGTTATCTGGCGTCAGACGTATGGTTAAGGACCACACATATGAGAGAGGAAACCCGCTGTCGCTACTTCATGGGCTACTCTTTCTGATTAACAGCAAGAGATCATTTATATGCACAACAGCAAGATATCATTTATATGCACCATCCCACAGACAGGATAGTACATACCATGGCCTTTGATATACCAGTCGTGGTGCACTGGCTGTGATGAGAAATAGCCCAGTGGGCCCACTGACAGGATTCCATAGTTTCTTTCCTTCGATCAGTGGTAGCTCGATTGGATCTGAAGGGTGCATACAATTTGTATTCTATGCTGTAGAAAAACCAACAACTGCAATGATATGTAAACTTTATTGGTTCTTGACAAAAAATATTAAAAAAGTTCATGCAGTGTAAGGCGGTCATGCAGTGATCTCTGAACAAAAAGCTAAAAATGATAGCACAAAAAAAGAAAAAGAAATAAAAAACAACATCACCGTATAAACTAGAGCTTTGTATATCATATTTCAACAGTAAGCCTGAAGTATAACAAGTACATATGTTAAATATATATCAGAATCCTTACTGGTATTTCAGATTGTACAAATTCCATTTCACTGACTTAGCAAAACAAATATTTAAAAAATCAGTCACATGGTCAGTCATCATTACAAAAATAATCTTTGCCATCCCAAATCTCAATTTGTGAAAAAACCTTGTGTCAAAAAGCTAAAAGAAACCATTTTGTTTAAATATTCAGTATCAAGATTTTTTTACCAACAGACTTTTGTTTTGCTGAAATTTCAAAGAATTTCGACAGACAATGTCATTTTTTTTACTTCATTTATTTATTTCTGAGCCGATCGTTTTCTAAATTGAACACAACAATAGTATTTTTATTTTATTAATTCCAAAATACTTTTTCTTTTCTTCTTATATTAAAACAAACTGAAATTATTTACAAAAAACATTTTTGTAGTAGGGTTAAAATATGAAAGTCCACCTGGTTTAAATTCTAACAATTTTATATAATTTAACCATCAGTTACAAAATATTCAATGTACATTTTATTACACTTGACACCTTCTCTTTTTTTGACATACCCGGTAGTTAGGATTTAATCAATTTAATTTTGACTAGAATATCAACTTATTCACAATATATATAATCTGCAGAAATTTTACAAATCATTGCTAAATAAATATGGTATACATCTATTAAAATATTATTCAAGGAACATATGTTTGGAGATAATTTCTGTGAATTATAAATGTATCATCCACTATAACAAGACTAAACTTTGAAAAAAGTTGGAAACTGGGATTCTTCATCCAAAATCATGTTTTAAAAACAATATTATGCCTATTTGGGAAAAACGTTGCAAGTACTATCTTGAATTTCTCTTTTTTAGTTTTATCATTTTTCTGTAAAATATTCAGTTTTCTTTTTCAAAATAAAAATATTTCTTGTACAGTGTAATGGAATCTTTTAAATATAAAATGTTATTTCCAACAAAGTGTTATGTACAGCATTAGAAAAAGACAAACTGTATTGAAATATAAAAGACAGAATGGTGGAAATTATCAAGATATCTCTTTGTTTCTACACATAAAACAAAACTAAGATTGAAAGGTCAATGGAACAAAAATGTCAACTGGCTTTCTTAAGACAAGTGTAAAACTTGGACCTTAAAAAAACCCATCTAAACTTCTTAACCATTTTATACTGCAACAAACGTTAATGTTACCAGAACAATAAATGTATAATAATATAAATTTAACAAATTATTATAAGTGGAGCATTTAAAAAAATATTTATACTGCATAGCTTGAAAAATACATACATGTACACTGAAATTATGCTGTATAAAAGATATAATATATATAATAATATGTTAAATATTGCATGAAATATAACAGGTTTAAGAGCACCCAATTTTTGTTATACTGTACATCAGGAAATATTAGCGAGCTTAAAATAATAGCAACTTAGCGAGTCCATACGAAACACTAATATTTCATGACATTAAATTTAAAGAAACCTACAAGACACTGTTCTAAAAAATGTTTGTGTATTTTGTGTGTTTATGATTAACTGAACAAACAACAATGGTTATATGCTATTAATGATAACAATAGTTAGCATGCATATTACTGATTTTTGTTTTACTAATTTTCATTGTAAGCATCTTAACATCAACATATATCAAAAATAATTTTAGACGACCCTACAAATAAAATAAAATTTCTTTTTTCAATGTCCGATAATACATTTGTATCTACCTCGCTAAATATTTATGTCACCTATAATGTCATATTATGTCACTTGTTTGGATTTCGCAAAATTTTAAGATCGCTAATATGTTATGATTTACAGTATATTAATTAAAAAAACCTGTAATATTTTTATATGTAGCATCAAAAGTTTGATCGTAAGACTGTCAGAAGTAAGGAAAAGAAACAACAAAACAACAGTTTATAAAAGACAACTCAAGGAATGTCAATACAAAAAAAAAAAAAAAAAATCAAAATCCAGAGAGAAATTCTCTCAAAAGAATAAAAGAGATTTATCTTAAGAATAACATAACACAAACTGAACAAAATAACAGTTGTAAAATGTCTAACATGCATTCAACCAAAAACAAATTACAATAAAACATTTACTAAAATCCAAAGGCACCTACAGATATACATTTTGTTTGAAATTGGAAGCACATGCATTACATTATGTATTGAAAACAAAACAACTTAAATGTATTTTATGGATAAACTTTGTAATTTTATAAAATATCAACTAGTTTTCCTTATAAACAGAAAACTAATTATTCTGACAATAAAATATTTTTTAAATATAAAAAAAAAACCCCTCCCAAAACAAACTTTTTAAGAGAAAATGTTAACAATGATTACATTTAATCTACATCAATAAAATTGAAAGCACTATAGTGAGGGTGTTTAAAAAGTTAAAAGAAACCACTAAAGACATAAGAATTAATACAAATGTGTTTCAGAATGCATCTGATAAAACTATAGAACACATTTTATCTTAAATATACTGTTGTTAGTCTAAAAAAAGGCACTCCTCTAGTCCAAAGAATTGTACAGAATTGACATCCATTCACCAAAATGACAAATTCAGAAACCTAAAATATCAAAGGGAGATAACTGGACAAGCATCTTTCTTAACCAGAGAGGTATTATGTATAAAAAACCTATTATATAAATTACCAAAACTGATAAATGTAGCATACATTTTTTTAATTGTTACAAACACTACATGTATATAAAGTATGAATATAACAACATTCATTTCAACAAAATAATGTTGACCATAATATAAAAAAACTGAAATCGATTGTCTTTGTATAAAAAAATATATCCAAAGAAAAAAAAGAAGAAAAAATCCAGCTTTTTAAAACTTAAATAAGTTTAGAATCATGACTCAGACTGATCATAGTTTTTAAATTGACATTCACTTGGTTTGATTTTAAGTCTTAACTTTTGTAGCTGGATAATAATAACAAAATGTAGCTGTTAACAAAAATGTGTACATGAAGCATATGAAAAAACCCCAGTAATTGCAATACAAACAGTTTCTTAGTAACAGAACTACCAAATTTTGCAACAAGAAAAGCACTGAATAATGAAAATATATCAACCTCAATAAAAACTAGACAGTTGATAAACAAGCAGAATTTACATGAATTGTTTAGCAAACATAACCAATGTTCAGAGAGCTGAACATCCAGATGAAAAAATGTCATGATAGTGACTTACATCATGTATTTAGAGCAGATAAAAAAGAAAGAAAAAAGAAGAAGTTTTTTCATATACTTAATTAAATTTATAAAATCTTATAATACTTGTACTTTACAGTGGAAGAACTCACTATTCTGTGAATTATAATGTTAATTACATAGGGTATGTATGGCAACAACAAATGTGGTTCAAAGTGCAAAAAACACAGTTAATGTTGTTACTCTTATTAGTACACAGGTACATATTATGGGTAGTATATATCACAATAGTTCATTATTTAATACCCCAACAGACACATGCAATTTACATTTAATTAACATAGGCACTAGTAACACTAACAGCACTGATGTATAAAACACCAGGGCCTAATTCACAAAACTCTCTAGACTCTGCTAGACAACAAAACATTCTCTTTGCAAGTCTTTTAGCATTGCAAAGTTGTAGGAGTTCAGTGAGTTAGGCCCCAGATGTGATAACTATAGTACATTAACTAAACTTAACAGCTGAATATTAGTTCATCAGTTCTGAAAATTTTGTCCAGCATGCAATATTTAAAAATATAAAATCAAACTAACATATAAGCACCAGACACGTGATAATACTTTTTAGCAGATTACCTAAGCTTATCAGCTGAATATTAGTTCAGTTCTAAAACAATTTGTCCAGCACACCACACAATTATTATTTTTTTAATTCCAACTAAACATAACCCATCTCCAATGAATAAAATATACAAAAGCTGGCTCTGGATCTTTAAGTATGGTACCAATCAAACATGAAACACACTGAATCCAATCTGACAAAATAACACAATGTGTCATGACACAGAACGTACTGTCACACTGCCAGAGTGGTAGCTGCACAATATTCAAGCCTTACTTTTTCATTTGTCTTAATAAACAGGAAAAGTATTTTATATTAATCAGTGTGAAAATGTTCATAATTACTGTTGGTATTTTTATAACAAAATGTACCTAAAAATGAAGTTTTTGACATTCATATAGTACACCTCAGAATAATTTTTATTGACACAGCTAATTGATATATATGTGTAATAGGTAACAGTTACAAACTAAGATATCAAGATAACTAGACATGGGGTGTTTGCCACACTGGCCAGACCCAGCTTCAGTGTAATTTGGGCCTAATTTTGTTACAGGTTGCTAACAGTGATTTGAAAGAATACACCTGTAAAGTGTGCACCTGTGCGATCTACATCTCTTGAAATATGACCATAATTATTTCTGCATTACCTAACCACCGATACTTACTTACTTAAAAAACCAACCATCTGATACTTCTCAATTTATAATACTAACTACAAATTAATCAATAAACACATAAAAATTGTCCATATAGTTATTTAATAATCTAAAAATTAATTTATATAGTCTTTGTGAAAACCACTAAAATCAAAAACATTGCACACTCTACTTGATTCTCAACTTGTAGTGCTAGCTATAAATATATCAATAAAAATTGCTCATATATTCTGATACTTTTTTTTAATAAAAATAGTCCATGTCTTTATAAAATCACTGCAATGTCCACTGGTTGGTAACATTCGTGACAGAACTGTGAACTGAAATTCAGCTGTGTAGAAGAGAGTGAGCCTCGTCAGGCTGGGTGTGGTTCGTGTTCAGGATAACTTGGTTAGGCAGACGCTGCTGCAGCGAAGGATGAACAGGTCTGTCCTTCTTTGATCACCGTGATGGGACGCCAGGTCTTCGGTTCACCCTGCAGGTATTTCTGTTAAACACAAAACAAGCCAGGTTAAAAGTTGTTGGCCCAACGTTCCTATGGATGTCCATTTTTTTGTTTCATATAAAATCCATTTTGATTTTGCTACACATCATAATGACAAGAAACACATTTAGGAAAAAAAGAAAGAAAGAAAAAGAAAGAGTCTTGATTTGTTTAACTGTTATTATAAAATGTTTCTGACTCATAATTAAAAACATTTTTAACCCAAAACATTACATATTAAATACATTTGTGTTTTGTTTAGAGTATTAGTGTCTATATATTCAGTGTGCTCTGATCACAATAATGTTGTAGAAGGTCAATCTCTACTTCAGTTCCCAACATATATTTTGTTAGTACTTACAAAGTATGGGAAGGTAAAATCCAGTTTGAGCTGCTATAAACTTTATGACAACCAAAAGGAAGAAGGAAATGTTTTATTTAATGATTCACTCAACATTTTATTTATGGTTATATAGGAATCAGACATATAGTTAAGGACCACACATATATTGAGAGGAAACCCGCTGTCGCCAATCCATAGGCTATTCTTTTTGATTAACAGCAAGGGATCTTTTATATGCACCATTCCACATACAGGGTAGTACATACCATGGCCTTTGATATACCAGTCATGATACACTGGCTGGAATGAGAAAAGTCCAATGGGCCCACCGACAGGGATTGATCCCAGACTAACCACACATCAAGTGAGTTCTTTACCACTGGGCTACATCCCAACCAGAAAGACTGTGCCTATATTCTAAAGATGATGTATTTAATGTGTCATTTTAATCATTAGAAATCTCCATTCGTTGAAATGGGGCAGGTTGTAGCCCAGTGGTAAAGCACTCGCTTGATGCATGACTGGTTTGGGATCGATCCCCATCTGTGGACCTGCTGGGCTATTTCTCGTTCCAGCCAGTGCACCATGACTGATATATCAAAGGCCGTGGTATGTGTCATCCTGTTTGTGGGATGGTCCATTTAACAACACTAATAGAGCACACTGATGTCGAACATCGGATCATTCTGACAGACGTTCCCATTAACAACTGTGGGAATTAACATGTCAAATATACGAAGAACACTCGTCAGTGTCCGTGAACATTCGTCATTGTTCGGTGTTGTGAACATTCGTTGTACTTTAGTGTGATTCATTCGTGTTATGTGCGCGCGCATGTCTTGTGGTTCTCGTGTTTTCCTGTATCATGTGTATCAGCTGGTCACTTGTTACATGTTGTCTGTGTAGTAAACTTGTATTAATGTTATTTGTTGTTCGTGTTCTTCTGGCCTAAAAGATGGTGGCTCACACAACGCTACTGGAGCACACTGAAGTCCAACATTGGATCATTCTGACATGTAGTCTTTAGAAGAATAACTATTTCATTAGTAGTAAGGGGATTCAAGGACTTGCGGTAAATATGAGACTGTAAGTAAAGTAAGTTAAATAAGAAGTTAAGTTACAAATGCTGTATTAGATGAAAATGTTTTAAACTTCACAAAGAATAAAAGCATAACTTACATGAGCCCGTGGTATTCCATTGTTTTTCTCTGATGGAGACGCACCACTGCCGACCCAGACAAACACCTCCCACTCGGTGTCCAGAAGAAACACATCCTGAAAAATAAACCCAACCCAACATCCATCATTTTTTAAACCAATCTTCAAAACTTCATTTTGAAAGGAAGAAGGAAATGTTTTATTTAACGACACACTCAACACATTTTGTTTATGGTTATATGGCGTCAGACATATAGTTAAGGACCATAGAGATATTGAGAGAGGAAACCTGCTGTTGCCACTTCATAGACTATTCTTTTTGATTAGCAGCAAGGGATCTTTTATATGCACCATCCCATACAGGACAGTACATACCACAGCCTTTGTTACATCAGTTGTGACATTTTAAAAGGATACCAATGTCCACTGTTTAAGAATGAAAACAACAATTATTCATTGCTGTAAATGCAAAATATTTGGTCTCCCAGCCACTCCAACCAAACCTGTGTTTCAAGATTGATGGAAATTACTTGATTTATTATATTTTAGAATGAAGACAAGGACTGAGATGTGTTTTGGACAGCAAAAACACTCAAAAGCTGAAAGATGCTACCAGAATGAGTAAAAAACAATTAACCTCAAAGGAGAGAAAGGAAAAAGGCAGCAGGGTGAAAATATAAGATTAAAACAAATAAAATGTAATTGTAAAGATCAGACAGACCTCTGGGGCGAAGTCATCCATGGTGATGTCCGAGTCTTTCACCGTCTCAAAGCTGTCGGAATCAGCACTGTACCTGCAATTGGTGTAACAATAAAACAGTCATCATTGCCTCTGACATTAGAGCAAGGTTTAAACTTTAAAATTTGTTACCTCTGACAATTTTAAAATGTTTTTGTCATGGGCAATATTGAGTCTACCTTCATCCGTTTTAAATTAGTAACTTTTGTAACAAATATAGAAACAAAATATTGTACTGACAACCAATGGCAATACTTTTTATTCAATGGCAAAAACCCGAACTGCCATCGGTCCATCATTAAGTTCGAGCCCAGTGAGAAAAAAACAAAAAAACATTTTTTTAATGACATCTCAGCACAGTATAAATATTGACAGTGGCCATCTTGAAAAATGGCCACCATAGCCACAACAATGCATATCGAGAATACGTCCAATCTTTAAAATGTTCTGTATGATGTCTTGTATATGTGTGCAAAGTCTCATGCTTTTATCAAAAAGTGCACAATTGGGCCATTTTTGTACACATATCCTCTGAACTAAAAGTATGGCTATGTGGTGTCTAACATACAGCTATTTCATCTCTTTATCCAGATTATAACAATGGAAACCCACTTCGATCACATGAGCTACTGTGACTGAATAGCAGCTAGGCATCTTTTATATGCAATGAAAGTTGGAAGGAAAGCACATACAATGGCCTTTGGTATGCCAGTGGGAACATCAATTTAACCAGTGAGAACATAATTCAACCAGTGGGAACATCAATTCAACCAATAGGAACATCAATTCAACCAGTGGGAACATCAATTTAACCAGTGAGAAAATCAATTTAACCCATGATAACATCAATTTAACCCATGATAACATCAATTTAAGCAAAGATAACATCAATTTAACCAAAGATAACATCAATTCAACAAGTGACAACATCAATTCAACCAGTGATAACATCAATTTAACCAGTGAGAACATCAATTCAACCAGTGAGAATGTAATCTTATTTTACTTGAGAAGCTTCTTGGAGTCACCATCGTCTTCATCATCACTTTCATCTTCCTCAGCTTCTTCGTCGAGGGCAGCATAAAACTTGTGCTGTGTAAAACAAAACATGACGTTGAACAAACTATAGATTAATGTATCAGCCACCAGTCCAACACAGTTCAAACTGTGTTCAAGAATTTCATGATTATATAAAAAAAACACAATTGATACAGGTTAGATTTCTTAAATATCAAATTTGTTTTGTGTAATCTTTATTTTATTTCCACATCAGCCAGATATAGTAATAGTTTAATAAAATAAAAAATAGCAACTCAATGTTTCATTTATGAATAATAACAATTTCAGGTATTCATTTATACCAATATTTGACAGAATTACAAACCAGACCAAATGAAGTGCTAGATGAAGTGCTACTCACATATATAATTACTGAAGTTGAAGTACTACTCAGATACAGACTTACAAAAGATGAAGTGCTACTCAGATATATACTTACTGAAGATGAAGTGCTACTCTCATACAGACTTACTTAAGATGAAGTATTACTCTCATATAGACTTACTGAAGATGAAGTGCTACCCTCATACAGACCTACTAAAGATGGAAGTGCTACTCTCATACAGACTTACTTAAGATGAAGTATTACTCTCATATAGACTTACTAAAGATGAAGTACTACTCTCATACAGACCTACTGAAGATGAAGTACTGCTCTCATATATACTTACTGAAGAAGAAGTACTACTCTCATATAGACTTACTAAAGATGAAGTACTACTCTCATACAGACTTACTGAAGATGAAGTGCTACTCTCATACAGACTTACTGAAGATGAAGTGCTATCTTCATCAAGTGTTTCTGAATCAGCAGAACCTCTCTTGCCTTTGAGTTCCACCAAATACTGCATAGCCTGTTCACATAAACAGATCAGTATTAGATATATCTTCATATGTAATATGCTCACATAAGTAATTCAGTATTACACATAGCCTCTCATGTAGCCTGTTACATAAACAGATCAGTATTAGATATATCTTCACATGTAATATGCTCACATAAGTAATTCAGTATTACACATAGCCTCACATGTAGCCTGTTCACATAAATAATTCTGTATTAGAGATACTCCCACAAGTAACATGTTCACATAAACAGATCAGTATTAGATATACCCTCACATGTAATCTGTTTACATCAACAGATCAGTTAGCAGGGTTTCTAGATTATGGTAGCCCCACTCCTATGGCTAGTGATATTCAATGTGGGGTAGTAAATAACTAATATGTCCAGGCCTGATGGCAAGTGATTTGTTTTGTGAGTCAAATGCTGCATTTAAGTATTTTGTAAGTATGAATATCCTGTCTCCATCCCCAAGCTTAGTGTTTTAATCTCTATCTTCCTCTTTAGGTAGCATATCTGATTATTACTATTAGTAAGATTGTATTAAGTAATGTTGGGCTAGTGAATTTTTAATTGTAGCTAGTAAATTGTTAAAATCGCTGATCCCATGGCCAGTGGATTTTGTAAAAATTCTAGAGGCCCTGGTTAGATATATACTCACATGTTGCCTGTTCTCATATATAATTCAGTATTAGATACACCCTCACATGTAGCCTGTTCTCATATGTAATTCAGTATTAGATACACACTCACATGCAGCCTGTTCTCATATGTAATTCAGTATTAGATAGACCCTCACATG
>JAECMU010064201.1:3183-23875 GCA_016106625.1 Dracogyra subfuscus
GTGTGTGTGTGTGTGTGTGTGTGTGTGTATGTGAGGTGTATAATACAACACATAAAATGTACATATACATTCATTACATATATAGAAGTCAGTGTTATAAAAACCTTGCAATTAAATCTGGATGGAAATGAAAAATTTCAAAACATTTTTGTTACCAAATATATCATTTCTCGTCTGCTTGAGATGGTCACGCGCCATCCAAATGTGGCACACAGTCAAGTACACACTGAGGAGGGGGTCCTTTAAAATAAATACATAGTATGTAAGCCTTCGTAGGCCTACTACTCATACGAGTCAAGTCGTGACAAATGGGTGTCCGACCAGAGCCGCTTTCTAGTAGATCATGTAGCAAGTGTTACTGGCCCCGCAGTGATTTGTTCATTTATTCCCCCCCCCCCCGCCCGAGGTGGGTGCAGAATATAGATACTGGGGAGGGGATTCCGCTGTTATTTGTGCTACAGGCCGTGCGGAGCCTTAAACCGGCTCAGTGTCCCGACTTTATTGACTTACATGAGTTTTATTATTTTAAACACAACACTTAAAGGGACATTCCCGAGTTTGCTGCATTGTAAGATGTTTCCGACTAATACAATATTTCTACGATTAAACTTACATATCAAATATATTTTCTTGTTTAGAATATCATTGTCTGTATATTCAATGTGTTTCTGGTCGTTTTAATATTCGTAAGAAGCCCACACAGGATTCTGTCTTCTAACAATTTCGTACGTACGAAAATATTTTTGGAAATAAAATGAAATTTAACCTGGTACACATATTACAACGATCAGAAACACATTTAATATACAGCCACTAATTTTTTATGCACAAAAATATATGCGATATGTAATTACAATCGTAAAAAATGAATGAATGAATGAATGTTTAACGACACCCCAGCACGAAAAATATATCGGCTATTGGGTGTCAAACTATGGTAATGGAAATAAGGTGATGAGCAACATCAATAGAAAAATTCAAAATATAAATAAAAACAGTGTAAATACAAATATCACGGATAATATCAGTGTAAATACAAATAGGGCCTACAAATATCACGGATACCGACTTTTATTCTAAACTTTAATGTGTGCTGTATTGGCCATTCTCGAAGAGAATGTTACATACACCCCTGCACCACGGTGAGGTTACAGCACGCGCAGGGGCAGTCGTTAAAAAAAAAAAAAGTCTCCGTTAGTCGACATCTTAAAAAGTGCAACATTTGTATTGTGCATTGGGTAACGTTCAACGTTGCTATGAGATGATTTTTGTAAAAAAAATTTTGGTTTGTTTAACGACGCACTGAACACATTTTAATTACGGTTATATCGGCGTCGGACATATGGTTATGTCGAGAAAAAACCCCAGTGGTCAGCTGTCGGGGATCGATCCTAGACCGACCGCGCATCAGGCGGGCACTGTACCACTGGGCCACGCTGCCCGCTGCCTATGAGATGAATGGGAGATATTATGTCCCTGGCTTCATGAAGTACTCAAGTAGGAATATTGCCTCTTAGCAGAACAATCGTGTACTCAATAGGGTACTTTGTGTACATCAACTTAGCATTTGTGTTTCAACGTATAATACTGATTAGAAAGAAAGAAAGAAATGTTTTATTTAACGACGCACTCAACACATTTTATTTACGGTTATATATGTATATATGGTTAAGGACCACACAGATTTTGAGAGGAAACCAGCTGTCGCTACTTCATTGGATACTCTTTCCGATTAGCAGCAAGGGATCTTTTATTTGCGCTTCCCACAGGCAGGATAGCACAAACCATGGCCTTTGTTGAACCAGTTATGAATCACTGGTTGGTGCAAGTGGTTTACACCTACCCATTGGAGTCGGCATTTGAATTAAAAAGCCATGCCTCGACTGGGATCCCCCAAAAAGTACCTACCCGCCTGTAGACCGATGGCCTAACCACGACGCCGTTATAATACCGATTAATAACGTTACATTCCGAGAAGAAAACAACGACTTTTAAATCCAATATTTATATTGATACATAGCATAGAATACAACAAAACATTTTTCCCTAGCGTGGAATACACTGTAAGAAAGTGGCACTTATATAAGGGTAACCTTCCTGAAGAAACGAACCAGCTACTCTCGATCTACTAAATTCCAATACTATATTAGCTGTGTATCCTTTCTTCTTTTCGGCCGACCGTTAAAAAATTGCGCCAAAATTCCTTCATACTGAAATGCGCACCATTTCTCTTTGGCATAATTAATGCTCCATTAAAAATTCCATAACCCCCGCCGGCTACCGATCTTGATCGGACTGCTGATGCTCCCTTGCATCTGCCAGTGCAGGCGGTTCCTCCTACATCCCCCCAACAAAAAACGTTCTGTCTTGGACGATAGAGCTTGCTGCACACCCATTACGCCACTCAAGATAAAGCAAGGGTCTTCTGTCGGTATGCAAGCATACACAATATTACAGATATAGCATATATACAGTTAGTCCAATCAGATACCAGGCGCGTCAGCAGCAGGGAGAATTTTGGGGGTCGAAACCTTCTAGCTCAAGCGATGTATTTTTTTTATCTCAATATATTTTCCTGGGGGAGCATGAATCGATGGCCCTCTGTAACCTACACTTGTATGTACAAATAATAAACACTAACTGTTGTCATTTATAGTAGTAGTTCCTAAACTTGCATACAAATAGGGCCTATATACAATATACACACCGTGTATCACATTTGTAGCCAAATGAATGTTTGCTTAGGTGGCTAAAAACAAACAATCAAACGTGGAACATTTTACCAAGGTTCGGTCTTAGAATGATTGTCGTTGGCATCGTTCGCAGTGACGAATGGGTGTTTGGAAAAGTAGACTCGGTATATTCCGTAAGAAATGAAAACGTTCCAATAAAATGTACAGGGCTCCAACTTAATGACGGCACCGGCGGCAATTGCCGTCGCTGAGATATAAACTGCCGTAGGTTGAGAGCATTACCGATGGCACATTTGTGCCATCAGGAAAACTCATCAGCAATGGTACAATATATACATCTGGTATACATAATGTGCCAATATTTCACATTTGAAATATGTCTACATACAGCAAAATAACCTTTTCTGCAGGTATCACTTTAAAAAACAAAATTGCCACAGTCAGGCTTAAAATTGCCATCGGTGGGCTATTTAACCGATGGTAATTCTTTTTAACATTGCGACAAATTCTTAATTTCGAGCCCTGATGTAACTTCTGAAAACGTCAGGCTTTTAAACTAAATTTTTCTGCAAAACATAGTGTAGCAGAATGTGACGAGTTGTTACGATTGAAAGTTGAAAACAGTAAATAAAAAATAACTTTCCGATGTCTTACAAACATTAGTTATTTGGATTTTGATACATAATACAATATGTGGAAATTTTCTGTCGCCAGACATAATAAGTTTTTGACTTGCCCGACGCTATTTTGACTCACCATGGGCCGATCGCTGTAAAGTGCACACCCTGCCTATATAATACTGAAACACACAGAGATGATAGGTCAATACATTCTGTATATCAGCATGTAATGACGTAGATGATAGGTCAATACAATCTGTACATAACAAACTGAAAGATATGATAGGACACTACAATCAGTACATAAACATAACATAAATATATGCTAGGTATGAACATTAGCCTGTAGCGAAGTAGATGATAGGTCACTATGTCAGTATAAACATATGGTATGCACCTGTTCTGAAGCAGATGATAGGCAACTACAATCGCTACACAATCATGTACAAAAAGATATGATAGGTCAATCTGCACTTATGTAGATGATAGGTCACTACAGTCAGTACATCAGCATGTACAGATATGTATTGAAGTAGATGATAGGTCCATCACTGCCAACAGGAATGATTCTCACGTCCACCATCTGTCAAGGTTTCCCAGCTGGTGACATATGAAGTAGATCACACTGAAAACAACATTAATTAATTATATTAAGCATTTTAAACAGAATTTTAAACTAACTAACCAGTCACACAAAAGTCAATGATGGACTTGCAATGAAATCTCCAATGATTCTTAATTTCAATTTTATTCTGGCGTTAGCAACAGCTGGTTAGTGCCAGATTCAGTGTTCTCCAACACTTCTGAACCATGTTGTATCCAGAACATGAGGATGTACATGTATGGGGATGGTGGAGAGTAACAGGGTGTGTGTGTGGGGGGGAGGGGGTCCACTGTATCTTCCAGTAATGATTTCAGTGTAATATAGAGTAGTGATTTTAGTGTAACATGGAGTAGTGATCTCAGTGTAATATGGAGTAGTGATTTTAGTGTAACATGGAGTAGTGATCTCAGTGTAACATGGAGTAATGATCTCAGTGTAATATGGAGTAGTGATCTCAGTGTAACATGGAGTAGTGATCTCAGTGTAACATGGAGTAGTGATTTTAGTGTAACATGGAGTAGTGATCTCAGTGTAATATGGAGTAGTGATCTCAGTGTAACATGGAGTAGTGATCTCAGTGTAACATGGAGTATTGATCTCAGTGTAACATGGAGTAGTGATCTCATTGTAACATGGAGTAGTGATCTCAGTGTAACATGGAGTAGTGATTTCAGTGTAACTTACAATCCAATGCATACCAGGCACGCCCTCTCGCCCTCTCTCTCTCTCTCTCTCTCCACTAACAACTAACTATTAACTCATGTCCTGGACAAACATCACAGATAGCTCAGATATGTGCCCAGGACAACAAGAATTAACTTTAAGTGAATGTACGCATTTAAAATTCTTAATAATACGGCACTGAACACCATATGCAAAAATATGAGGCTCCAAATATGAGGTCTGGGTCTACGTCTAGCGAGTATGAAACCAGTTGACCAAAGATGTGTACACAGAATGGAAGGTGATAAAACCCAGGGAGTCTATGGCAGTAGAAGACAGAATATTTGACTCAGACCCTGCTTCAGTGTGGTTTGGACCTAAATGAGTTGTTACTAGTCTGAACAAATGTAATAGCTTGTAACCATGCAAGAAAACCAACACAGAGAGTCAACCAAAGAGCTTTATACACAAGTGCATGCAGTCTTACAACCAAACCTGTAGTCAACAGTTAGCAGTTAGGCCTCAGCAGTACTATACTAGTCACAAGGTGAAGGTCAGTATGAAATATTAACCTTTTTTAAAATTGTAAAACATTTCAGGAGAAGGAAACATAATGAAAAGTAGGTTATAAGGGGTTTTGTTTTGTTTCACAACACCACTAGAACACACCGATTCATTAATCATTGGCTATTGGATGCCTAACATCAGCCCTCGAAATTCGCGGCGGCAATCGGCAATGCTGTCGCAAAAGTTATCGCAAACTTGATTTGTGACAGCATTTCATTGCCGTTGCAAATCTGAGTGGTGAAAAGTCTGTAGGCATTTCTATCTGAACTCTGTCCAATTACAGATCCCAGTGAGAGGCATAATTTTCTTATCGTGTGTAGCTTAGTTTCAGTATAGAAACTTACGGAAGTAAATTTGAGATGTTATGTTTTAGTATATTATTATAGCAGTGGATCATATATGAATAATTTTGACAGCATTAATCTTTTCTTTAAAATTGCCGTCGTAGTGCCGTTGCAAAATTGATTTATGACGGCACTTAACTGCCGTAGCAAACTTCTCTGAATTTCAAGGACTGTAACATTTGCTAATTTTGACATATAGTCTTACAGAGGAAACCCACTACATTTTTCCATTAGTAGCAAGGGATCTTTTATATGCACCATCCCACAGACAGGATAGCACATACCACAGTCTTTGATATACCAATAGTGTACTGAATGGAATGAGACATATAGCCTAATTGTTGTTAAACAAAACAAACTTTTTTACGTATATAAACTCTTTCTGAACCATGACTGACTGGCATGGCTGAATGATATCCACGAGAAAAAGAGTTTGCAAGAGCATTTCCATACCACTAGCATACTGACTGACCAACAGTGTATATTCCCCGCAGTGGTCATGTGACCCTTACCTTGATGTGACTACTATAGTGACTACTGTTTAGTATACTCATGTAACAAAATTCAACAAAATAACACAAAATAATAAGTGTTGAACAAAACAAAACTGAATCAATATAGTTATGTAAAATTAACAAAATCAACCAAATTCAAACAAATTAAAAGCACAAATAATTATGTTAATCAAACTGTACACAGCTATATATATTATAGGCCTACTTTTAGGTTTATTATAATGTTAATGACTTCAAGACAAAACCATGTGATGTTAATTAAAATGAACAAAATGCAATAATATAATAACCAGAATAATGCAAGACAATACAAGAAATGAAAAAGAAGCTAAAGAGAAGCAAACGAAAATACAGACTGCCAATAAACACAATGATTGCACTAAATGTGTGTGGAAACATGGACTGTAATATCCAACAGACTGTTTGTCAAATCCTGCACCCTGGTGTCAATTTGGAATAGTCAACATATGGGGTTGGTCACAGTTTGGAAAACATATTTTCACTTCTTTAATACTTAAGAATTCCCACTTCAAGCACAGAAAAGAAAATCAACCAGCCTCCTCCTCCTCCTCCCTCTGATCATACAGTAGATCAGCCCCTGAATCACTGAGACAGACTGATTCAAGGGATATAAAAATTATATTTTTGATAAATTTAAAGTTCTTTGTCTCCAAGCACTTTCCTAAACTAACACTCTGCTTTTCATATGGCTATTACAAAGACAGGAATAACGCCTCTGTGGAGAGACATTTATATAGGCTTGCCTCTGTTTACTGATCCACTTCAGTTGTTGGAATAAATACTGATTTGGAAAAAACTAAATATTATATAAAAGAGAACTTCTCAACCTTATCTGGTGTACAGAACCCTTTCATAGCTGAAGTCCTTCAAGCAGTTCACTGAAAAACATCTGAGGAACATATTTTAATATCAAACTACACATATACATACACACATTACTATTAGAATCATTACTCAAACTACACAGTACGTTATTTAATTAATTTATAACTAGCTTGCAACCATTTCACTTTGATCTTGATCCTATCTGACATAGACATTTAAAAAAATTATTTTACTTTTGTAGAACATGTACCTAATCCCAACTGTTGACAAAGCCCTGAACACCAATAAACAGAATTCCTGAGTTATCAGAACCCTGCTTTACACATACTTAATAACTTAATCCCAATCCACATACTGATTAAACTACGAAATTTATATGTACTGACAGGAATCACACAATTCCAATCCACGTATAATGATTAAACTATGAAATTTGTTATCTCAGCAGAGATTACTTTCAACATGGCTAGCTCTAGATGAGCAAAACATTTCGCCAAATTATCTATATGAAAAAGGAGCTAAATCACAGTTATTTTCAAACAAAATATAAATTATTACATAAAATTTGTTTGCCAAATGAAAACAAAATTGGCCTATTTTCCCCAAAATTTGCAACTGGCGAATTTGAGAGTGGCAAAGTTAGCCCTGTATTGTAATAATCATAATGTTCTGTAAGTTATTATTAATAATCATAGTATCAGTTGTAATAACACTAACAAGAGCACAAAAGGTCTAAAGGAAAATTAAAGTCACATTAAAAAACCCAAGGTTAATGAGGACTAGAATGTTTTTTTACCTTGACCTTCATCAAAGGGAAAGTTGATTTAAAATCAAACATATACTGATCACTTAAGTCTTAAGGCGATGTCACATGATACAGGTATCATGTACGAAAATAGCCAATTGCATTGCAACAAATGAAATTGTAATATTTGCTTTGTCACAATGGGCTATTCTCTTACAAGACACTTGTATAGTGGTGTGGTGTTGCCTTTATTCTTAACTAATGTGAGATGAAAAGCTAGAGCCCAGCAGTTAACAAGAGACACAGGAAGGCTGACATGACAGATCAAAGACAAGCCAATCACTACCGATTTCAAATGATACAAATAATCCACAGACACCACACAGCCAATCAAACAAATACTGCATGCTAGACAACTAGCCTAGAATATCACTAGCAGGCCGCGTAGAAAGATCAAACAGTTGAAAGTGTTTAGTAGTTGTGTGGTTAGTGGTATGATTCGGTGTAGTACCCGTGTGATGGGTGGTGCTGAAGTTCAGTGGTGTGGCGGTAGACAGTGGTATCGCTTTCGTTGGGCTAACATGGAAAATGAAGATGTCCATAGTGATGCACTGAAAGACGATGACGAAACCCACGAGGATGATGTACCAGTATTTTTCTGATCCCTGTAATTAAAATGTATGGAAAAAGAGTAATAATAAAACAGCAATACTGTGGTGTTAAATGTCTCACCAACATGTACCATAGTCCGACTCGGAGAAAAAATAAATAATTATTGATTTACATTCAAGATGCATGACTCTAGTGCATAAAAACTAATAAATAATCATAATAATAAAAATAATTGTAAAATATTCAATTTAATTTATTTATAATTTTTCAAACATCCATTAGATAAAATCTGATCCACCAATAACCCAAGTTTGATTGATCTATGACTTACAATTTGTCAAAAATGGATGTAAACACCTGCTTTAATAACAAGTGTTCAGTCACCACACCAAGTACTTAATTTGAGTACTCACCTGTCTGCAAACGGACATAGACTACTGATTAATATATATGGTACATCTAACACTGCACCTGGTAATCATAGTTAATGTTTGTAAGCCGAAAAAAACTGCAAAATAGATGAGAAATCCACTGCAGTCAGATATAACCATGCTGTTCACTACTTTTTTTATATAATAAAGAAGGAAATATTTTACTTAACGACACACTCAACACATTTTATTTATGGTTATATGGTGTCAGACATATGGTTAAGAACCACACAGATATTGAGAGAGGGGAAACCTGCTGTCCCTACTTCATGGGCTACTCTTTTTGATTAGCATCAAGGGGATCTTTTATATGCATCATCACATAGACAAGATAACACATACCACATCCTTTGGTGTACCAGTTGTGTTGCACTGGCTGGAGCGAGACATATTTAATATGATAGGTTTCAGTTTGTCTGTAACAGAGTGATAAGAGTTTTAAAATAACTTACCAATGCACCACCTCTGTACCACCAGTTCTGGAAAAGAAATACTATTTAAGTGCATGGCTCTGGTTGATTTGTTAGTAGATAACTCTCTTAGATGAGTGCATAGACTCTAGTTAATCTTTTAATGTTTTTTTTTTTAAAGTGGTTAAGAAAAAACATCCACCCCCAAAAACAAAACACCACAACACTTGTCAGAGCAGACAAAAGTGTTGTAATTTAACTTTAAATAATCCCCAAAGAGAAAATGTTTGAAATCTTCTGCACAAAAGAAAATGACTTTTCACTTACAAATGAAGATCTGAGCAACATTCTTCCCACAAAATATTAATGATAGACATTAGGTGTTGGAAGACGGGGTAGGGGGGGGGGGGGGGGGCAGATACAACATATGATATGGGCCGTTCCCCAGGATATTTTAGAAAGAAATGCTTTATTTAACGAGGCACTCAACACATTTTATTTATGGTTGTATGGCATCAAACATATGGTTAAGTACCACACAGACCCGGATGTTTTAGAGGCACTTTCAACTGCAGTATTAATGGTTATATATTTACCTATTCTACTAGATAGGAATTGGTGAACTGTACAAAATAGAACATCTAGAGGGGTCCGAGGGTGAGGGTGGTTAAAATGCAAGGAAACACAATGTTCCATGAGAGGAAAACTGTAGATCTGAGGAGAATTGCCAACCTGATTCTAAAGTCAAGCAGAAATAAAAGGGGAAGGGGTAAAAGAAATTTTTTTAGGGCCTGCCTTACAATTAACAAAAGTTATTTCTAATTTCTCTGGGGATAACACAGCAATATCTCAATTTTAATCTGATGAAACAAGTTTCAGGAGTTTAAAAAATCCACTGGCCACTGGAATATTTACTTGTCCTACACACATTTTTCTCATTTTACAAACTTTAACATCACGATAAAACTTTAATAAGCAGATTAATGGAATTAACCATGTTTAAAAAAAATAAAAAAAATTCAGCAATCCAATGTATGGTAGGTTTATCACTTGCCATCAGGAATATGCAAGTGACATAATTACTTGTACAACCAAACAATTCAACTTGCCATGGACATTGGGCAATGGGAATTTTAAACTGAAGAAGTTTACCATGATCTAAAATTAATATCTCTGCATATGGCAGTGTGAAGGAAACTCAAACCTTCAATAGACACATTTCATTCCATTTTAACAAATTTTCATACTTACTGTAAAACAGGTATTATTTGTGGTAGTAAATTTTCGCGATATCAAAAATGCAGACAGTTCGCTGTTTTTAATGTTCGCAGTGTCATGTTGTTGTTTTTTCTTTTTAGTTTGTTTGTTTGTTAAATTACTAACACATACAAAACTACTTTGGTACCTAACATTAAATCAACACTAAAGTGGTATACGTAATATTATCCCTTTCTGAGTGACATGTCCAACAGCGACCACACTGTGTGTACAATTAATGAAATTAATAATCCAGGAAGTGGTTCAATCAACTCTCCAGAAAGTGTGAAATAAAGATAAACACTTGTACTAGTAATCTTGTTTTAATGTTTAAACACTGGTTGTTAAAAACATTCTCACCTCTTTTTTTGGGTCACTTGTCGATTACTTTTTTCCGGAAGTTTATAAAACCATTTGTGTCCCTTATTTTGATTAGTCAATTAAAAATGACTCATTATACTAATTTCTAAATGTTTATTCACAGCTTAGCAATACCAGTAAGAATGTCTGTTCCAAAAATCAACTACAATTATCATTCTTCACAAAAATAGTGTTAAGGCAGGTTCAATTTTGCAGTGGCTAAAAAAAAGCGCGGACAAACCTGAAACTGCTTAACGATCGAAGAAGTTCAATCGACACAGCCCGCCAATGATGCCATTGATAAATTAAACACTTCTACAAATGCAGAACAGCAGGCCAAAATTGTTGAACTGTTTTTTTGTTCTAATGGATTTTATTATTTGCCTAAATGTAATTTCCGTGCCTAAATTAAAATGTGAAAAACACAAAAATTACACATTCATGAATAATACCCTTTTTACAGTATATCCAATTAATTTAATAGTTCAAGCACACTGTCATGGGCACACACATCAGTTATCTAAGCTGTCTGTCCAGGACAAGGAGTTAGTGGTTAGTGAGAGAGAAGAGAGTGTAGTGGTCTTACCCACCGAGTCGTTAAAACTCGCTCTGGATGGGAGCCGGGTACCGGGCTGCGAACTCTGTACCTACCACCCTTATGTCCGATGGCTTAACCACGACAACACTGAGGCCAGTAATGGACACAAATTCATGTGGAATGGAACAAGGGAGATAATTCAACAATCCCCAATTTCTGTGCAAAGGACACTGCCACACCATGTCATGTAACTACATTTACCTATATGAATATTTCAATTTTACATTTACTGTGTACAGTGAAATCAGTTAACAAAAATGTAAAGAATAAATGTTGTTATATTTAGCATAAATGCTTACAACAGTGTCAGTAATTTTAATAATCGTAACATTGACATTTTAACTACAATATACTGTATTGCAACTATGTAACTGTATATGGCTTTGAGTTAATGTACAATTAGAAATGTACTTACAATAACTATTCCAACAAATGCACTAACTGAAAAATAAAAGCATCAATATTATCACATGATCACAGTGTTGTTTAATTGTTATATTTGTATGTAGCCAGGTATTGTAAATCTTTATATCAAGTAACATAACCACGATTATGAATTACTTATACGCTATCAAGGAAGGAAGGAAATGTGTTATTAAATGATGTATTGAACACATTTTATTAACGTTAAGGACCACACAGATATAGAGAGAAAACCTGCTGTCGCCACTTCATGCACTAGCTACTCTTTTCGATTAGTAGAAACAATCTTGTACAGTGAAACCTGTCTAAACCGGACCTTGAACATACTGGAATCCTGTCAAAACCGGCCAAGTTCCATGGTCCCGAATTTGTTTTGCTATTTAAACCATGTATAAAAACCTGATAAAACCGAAACCTGTCAATTCCGAAAACCGGATTGATTTTTCGCTCAGAAATATTAAATCCTTAATAAATTAACCTGAACAAACCGGCGTAGTATAAATCAATGAAGAGTCAACTTCGCGTGAAAACACAACTTCCAGCTAACAAAGCCGACCGGAATTTCCAATGTCCAACACCCGGTGTTACGTCACGGGTCACCGCTTTTTGCGGTCTCAGACCAGAATAGCAGACAGAGTAATTAATGCTTGACTGTTTCCAATTGTGCTGTCTGAAACTGTCGACTTCTTCTCACCTTCAAACACTTGCCCGCTACTCACGCCTTACGGTTTCCGCCTTTGATTTGGTCAATACAATTTAACATTGAAAAACAGGCACAGTTAGAGTAAAATGATAGAAAAAAAACTAAAATTCAAGTAAAATGTACACACGTGACATAATATTTTATACACTGAATAAACACTAATAGGGAATTTTATGATTTCTGCAATAGAAACCAAATATGGATACGGCCAGATGATTAGCCCTTGTTGCCTTTACCACATTCAGATTCATTCGGCAATTCTCGAACATGTTCGTTTTTAGCTACGAACATATCAGATAATTTACGAAAGAAAGTTCTAAATCCATGGCAAAAGAAACTTGTGGAAACAAACAATGCATTAATAATTAGTAAATATTGCAGCAAAATGTTATCATTAACTAAATAAATGATTATATAACTGTACGTTACAAAACAGGTTTATTGGATCAATCAAATCATTCTCAGATAATTCGTTGCAAATTGCACGTCAAGGGCAATAACTCTGTTTTATAAAAATGCAACCCTCTAAACACCGGATCCTGTCTAAACCGGATAAATATTAGGTCACCGACGTCATCCGGTTTAGACAGGTTTCACTGTATATGCACAATCCCACAGAAAGAATAGTACATACCACAGCCTTTGTTATACCAGTTGTGGAGCACTGACTGAAACTAGAAATAGCCCAATGAGGCCACCAGTGGGGATCGATCCTAAACTGACCGCACATCAAGCAAGTGCTTTACATGCTATTACAGTATTCTGATTTTATTTTGTGAGTGAAAAACTGATTTAAGTGCTCCAACTGGCAGTCACTAGTTAAAATCTCTAATTAAACCAGTCGGTTACTGAGAGTGCTGGACTCTTTTAACCAGATTTCATGCTTTCAGGCATAAAAGATTTCACAGTGTAATGATTTTATTTCAACAGCAGGAACATGAGTTCAGGGGTCAAAAAGCCCTCTGCCTTATTATTTTATTTTATTTTATAAAACTACTGTATAAATCCAGAAAGTTTTGTGAGCTACAAAGTACCAAATTACTACCGAGTGCAGTACTTTGTTTGTAATATAACCTATCAGTTGAGGTTAAATACTTTCTAAATGCAGTTTTGGCCATTGTTACCAGTGCTTGCACTACATTATATTATTTACAGGATATTTTCTGGGGGACATGACTTGTCTCGCCATGAAAAATAATCTATAGCTTATAAACCCAGTCCCTAAATACTTTCCTTTTCTTTCGGCCGACCGTTCAAAAATTGCGCCAAAAATTCCTTCATACTGTAATGTGCACCTTTTCTATTTGGCATAATTAATGCTCCATTCAAAAATTCCGATCTTGATCGGACTGCTGGTGCTCCCTTGCATTTGCCAGCGCAGGCGGTCCCTCAACATTTGCCCCCCCCCCCAACTTTCTGTCTTGGACGAAAGAGCTTGCTTTGCAAGCACTTGCACCCATGACAGGCATGCGCTACAACAGCTTGTTCTGAATGTGCACGTTAAACCCTATGACATGACATACTTTCCTGCACCTGTGCCGTAACAGTTGGTGATGAACTACATACATAGATCTAGAGGTGCACCCCATCACCTTAGCTAAAGTGTAATAAATTATGAATATCCATGTATACAGACATGCTGTAAAAGGTAGGGCTATGTTGATTTATCTGAAATAACAAGATTTAAAGGTACACTTACTGATAATGTTACATGCGAGAAGATAGTATGAAGTGTGTTCTTCTGCCTCCACCAGACACAAAATAAAGGAAATCTGAAAGAAAATAAATGATATACATGTATCTGTTAAACCAATATTCGACAAATGTTTGAGAAAAAATCAGTTGATTTTGTTTACCAACACCAATAGAGCACATTGATTTATTAATCATCAGCTTAAAAAGGAGACCTGCACATTTTACAGTTAGTGGCAAGGAATTGTTTATATTCACCATCCCACAAACAGGATCTATACCAATTTGTGGTGCATAGGCTGGAATGAGAAATAGCATAAAAAGGCCACTGATGGGGATCGATCCTAAACAAACCATGCATCAGGCTTTACCACTGGGCTACATATACATCCCATCAACAATATTTTAAAAAGTCACTATAGCCCTCACAGAAGCTTTGGCTAGTGCCCTGTGTATTATGGTAATACAGTTGATAGCAGGACCGAAGACGTATTTTAAACTATGGCAATTAATTCAACAATCAGTCTAGAGCATAAGTCTTTAAGAAATTTGTTTTGTTTAACGACACGGCTAGAACACATTAATTTATTAGTCCTTGGCCTTGGATGTCAAACATTTGTAATTTAATCTTCGAAAGGAAACCCAATGCATTTTTCCACCAGTAGCAAGGGATCTTTTATATGCACTATCTCATAGACAGGATAACACATACCAAGACCTTTGATATACCAGTTGTGGTGCACTGGCTGAAATAAGAAACAGCCAAATGGACCCGCCGACAGGTATTGATAGAGTATAACTTAAGAGATGACACTCACTGCTGCCACTGATTCTAGCACCAAGGGATACGGAATCTGGTGACCTAATATATCAGCTGGTCTGTGATTAACACATACTGATCTTGGTGGTGAACTTCAATGAAAATGCAGCACCCAAAGGTGACCAGAATGTGTTAATTTTCAGAAGTGACAATATAATTTATATAAATGTTTTTATCTCAATTTGTTTGAAGTCTGCTGAAATAATGATGACACCAATTCTCTAAAATGCAATTAAATTTTCAGTATTTGAATCTAGATTTAAAAAATTTAAATTACATCAGAGACTACTTTCCACTCATCCAGATGAAATTCAACCATTGAAAGGTCTTGGCTCTGATGAGATGGTGGATCTCTGGAGTTAAAGCATGTTTAAGGTTGTGGACGTGAATATGTGTGTGGTTCTTTGCACCCTACGACCCGACAAATCCCATACCTGCACATGTGTTCTGTTATTTAAGCACATTTACCAAATTGTTAAACCGTTTTGGCTAAGTACAGTATATAATTTAAAATCTACATTTTAAAACAAATCTTACCACAACCATTAGACAGACCACCACGTTGAACATCCTAGTGAATAAAATCTACAACAAAAAAAGAAGTTCAGTTTTCATAATATTCTTTTAATTTATTTCCATCTCTTCATCTTTTTTTTTAATTCTTATACTCACACCCATCACCATATGTTAAATAGCATTATAATTTATTCTGATCAGTGTAACTTAACTAATTATGGTCCAAACCAAATTGTTAACAACTATGATAAATTACTCTCCTACCTGTAATTACCTTTAGATTCCCCCCCACAATCTGTCCAAACAGAAATCTTGAAAAAACCCATTACAATGACACAGATTCCACATACTAAATGATAACCTATCCCTAGTACTCTGCTGTTTGAGAGTTACATGGACATTTGCACGGTTATGATCGCTATCTCAGTCAGAGGTTACCCTATACTGAAAACACGGAATAACAGACTACTGCACAGTTGACAAACATTTCTGCTCTATAATACAACAAAAATTCTAAGTTTGACACAACATGTAAAAACCTGACAGTGCCAGGCCGTCGGATTTCACGGTAATGATCGTTATCGGTAGCATGTCGGCAAAACCACGGAACCAAAATTTCGTTTCCCATGATTATTATATTGTATTAGAAAAATTATATATATTATACAAATAATGTATCTCATATAAAACTACTGGAGATAGATTTCAACACCATCACGACACCCGATTCGGATTTTAGATTTCGCCATACTCCACAGTGTTCGAGTAAACCCGACTCGAAGTTCGACAACGCGCTTAAACCAAACCCGACCACAAATTGTAACATTGAAATCATGGCATCTGCTCCAAAGAATAATTGATCGATATGTAAATTGCACATTTGAACCAAAATCACTGGCGCTAATTATTTGTAGTGTTGCTATTAAATTTATGGACCTAAATGATAAAAATATATTTTATTACTGTCACTGAAGCGACAAATTTATTGCCGATGCCACACACGCACTTGAGTACTGAAGGTGACAATCGAATAAGCTCCACTATTTATTAAGGGCGGAGATGATGTAAACTGTTATATTTATTTAGCTGTCACTGTGTCAGTACATCATGCATATGTAATGTGGAGGGGAGGGGAGATGAAAGGGCGCGACTGTGTCGAAAATATTGAGTTTGAAAACATGTCTCTTTCCACGGGTAGCATTGGCCGACTCAACCTTTTCATCCAAGAACTGGCCGTAATGCAAACAGATCGATGTATCTTGCGTTCAGCACTCGCCGTGAGTCGGTGTAGGCCTATATCAGTGATGGTGCAAATGCCAGTTTGGGACTTGGTGATTTTCGGAACTTCTGGGTATCATTAAACTTATTAACATATATAATAATCGACAATGATGAATCTCTACATTTAGTTTATTCAAGGATAGACACAAAGCCTCAGAACAGTCAGTTGGCTGGATTGGAACTTTCATTTGATGTAAAATAAAAAAAAATTAAAAAACACAGTCACCGAGTCATTTGGCAAGATTGGAACCTGTATTTGTCGTCATTTAAAATAATAAGTCAGTTGGCAAGATTCGAACATATTACCCAACCTGCTTAGCATGTTGACAATTCATTGCATTATAGTATAAAAAATGGGTTCCCATAACTTGTTTTCATGGAACCTAAAAACAGGTTCCGATGGGTTCCCATGATCTCAGGATACGGAACCCAAAAAGTGTTTCCCATGAAATTTGAAATCTTATGGCTTGCAGTGCCCTCTTTCAATAATGTTCCAGTTAAATACATAGATGTGGACAGGTTTCTTCCTGTAGTGTGTGTATTAGTGGTGAATAAGCAAAATATTTAGAAAAACATTATTTAGCGTCAAACTTTGCATTTTTGTTGTTATTGAGCAGGAATCTTGGTCTACTGTGTGATAATCATCCATTCTGCATATATTTCGTCTGCCCAGTTGTTGAGTTTATACCCAACACAGAACTCTAGATCGAACTGTCCTGTAATGGCACTGTCATTAGTGAGTAAATTCACATGATTATTTATAATCTTTCCCAGTTTCCATGGATCTTTTTTTGTTTTTTTAAAATAATAATTGATTCATAAATAAATAGTCTTTTTTAGTCTGTAGACTAGAGTGTAGTGCATATCAATGTTTCATGACGTTCTATGCTGGGAAGGACTTGGCTCGAGTCACCTCCAGACCTCCCCTGTGCAGAGATCGAAAAAATATTACCCCATATATTTGAGCCCATATGGGTAATACATGTATACAAATGTACATATATATGTATGTACATACGTACATAGTACTTAACATACTAGTTCACCAAGATAAACCTTGCATACAAGCACAAACGGCAAGGTTTACCTTGTCAACAGATTCCGCCATTAGCAACTTCTGGACAACGGTTCCGAGGAATTTTGCTCGTAACGAAATTGCGGTCAAAATAATGATTACCATCACATTTTTACACCCTAATCGTATATTGTGATTTATTTCCAGCTCATTGAGACCGAAAAAAAATACTTACTTTGAAACAATCTTCACTTTGTATTAAAGGAAAAATGTCCGGTATTTAGAACGTCACCATGCGTGTGAGCTGAAATAGTCGGACTTTTTTCCTTTAATAGGGACCCGCACGTTGTCTATTTTTAGCTCTCTCTGAAACCGGAAGATTGTCTGACGTAATGCTTGAAAGCCGGAAGGAACTATATTGAAAATCTCAAAGATTATGATGGGGTTAAATGATTTTCAATACAACTTGTGGAACATGTTAAAATAAGATCACATTAATTATTGTAGCAATAAAAAAAAAATGGTGATTGAAAAAAATAATCTAAAACTATTTACAGTGCAAAATGAGTTAAAGAGCAACTGAATATTACTGCGAATAATAAAGGGATTAAAAATGCAGAGGCAGTGTATATTTGCTGAAGGACTGTAAAAATGTTTTTAGCAGCAATGGGGGGGGGGGGAGATGTTGTTCAAACCCCTTGCTGGGTTTACACCCCTGGTGTGTGTGTACATATGATGTACACTGTGTGTTTTAATACCTTAGATGTGGAATAATGTAATGGGAACCGAAAACAAAATTGTTTTATCCTCAGAGGGGTGGTTCTTTTGACACCTCCACCATCCCCACCCACCCCTGGTGTGTGTGTGTGTTGATATCTTAGATATAATATTAATATAATTTTTTAAACGTTCGTTTAAATCACAAACGAAATGACATTAATTATAACCGTAATGGATCTAATTACTTTGTCGGAAACCACTTACCTCTCGATCAAATCTCATAATTTTGGCTACAATAAAAAATCACGGATTCGGACACTGTTTAAATGTTTCTTATTTACAAGCGATTTACTCAAAGATTCATATTTTTGGCACTCGATTCATTGATTTTCTATATAGACATAATAGCGAATTGAAACAAGCTTGCCCGACATACGGATCTTTTGCTTGCTCATTAATATTCATGAGCATTCAGTGAAGTAGCGAGTGCGCGTCCCTATTCAAAGTGAAAATTGTTTCAAAGTTAAGTATTTTTTGGTCTCAGTGACCTCGAAAGAGATCACAATATTTAATATATGATTAGGGAGTAAAAATTCCTCAGAACCATTGTCTAGAAGTTGCTAATGTCGGAATCTGTTGACAAGTGAACTAACTTACTAAGTAGCATACATACATACATACATACATACATATATATATATATATGTATCCTCCCATAATATGTTTTCGAACAGATAAGCAAGTATTGCAAATTTCTATAATTAATTCTGAATTGAAAGCTAAATAATCTTTCTTAACTGTTCAATTAAATATAATCCACGAAACAGACAGCATTATAGATGTTAAACACAATAATGATTGCAGCAGAAACGTTTTTCCGACATCGTGTGTGGATATGCTGTGAAGAAGTTACGTCATATGTTTTCGAACACGTGATAGTTTCTATAAATAAACACCGATTCGTAGCAGCACAATAATGTGTATGTATGGTATGTCATGTCTTGGCTGTGAGCAAGAAGTTTAGCTTCTTCGTCGTTAGCTATAAAGGTCTGAGGTCCAGATTTGCTACATGACACGTCAATCTCCCTCTACAGCGGATATAGTGTTGTGACTGGGATTGAAAACCTTTTAGCAGGCTTACGGATGTCTATGCGATCAGCAGAATATTCCGTAGAAAGATTTTCTTCGGTGTATTGACGGTATCTTGATCTCTCAGTGCGAGAAGTAGTCTAAAAAAGGAAAAGGAACACTTGCCTTCAGAAAATGAATATTGTAAAGCCTGCCAGACGTTAATAAGAAATGGTCTAAACAGGCTTCCATTCTTTTCTAAACTAATCAGATTTATTTCCCTTTACAGTGAATGACGTATTCAGTATAGGTATACACAAAGCAGACGTCACATCGAGTGCAGAAATAACCGATGAAGTAAAGTGCTACGTTTGTATTTGCATGATGATATGTACCCAAAACTTGGACAGTGCTTCTTTACCATTATTTTCAATAAATTAATTGCTATATTTACACCAGGAAGTTTTATACACAACAGTTTTGTTGCGAACGATGCACGACTTCTTGTTGTCAATGTGTAATGTTTTGTTGACGTCATACCTTCAATATGCACGTGGAAAATTGCGTATAAATGAGCTGTTCGAAAACATATGATGTTCGAATTTATATGGGAACAGGCTAAAACGGAACCACTACCAAAACGGAACCATTTTTGTTGGCGAAAACGGAACCATTTTCGTTGGCGAAAACGGAACCGATTGTGGCTATAACGGCACCACATTGTATTGCCTAAAACAGAACCACACATAATAAGAGAGAGAGAGAGAGTAAAAGTGTTTTTTAATTTAACGCTGCCACTAGAGCACATTGATTTTTTGTATCTTATTACACCTATAATATGTATTGCTAATTGTTAATCCCCATTAAAGTATATGGACATATTTCCAATGCATACTCACGTCGACCGGATACACAGCCGCTAGTTTTCTTGTGATGTTTACCTAATTGGTATTTAACTGCGAGACCGCTACCGGTTAAATCGTTCTTCGGTTGTTTCGCAATATCAGTCCTATTGAATGACCATTAATAAACACAACATATTTGTGGGGATGGATGTAGATTTTAAAATCGATTGCTTGTTTTGTAAATAAATAAACATCATTTTACTTTACTACATCTGATTTTGTTCATGAGATCTGTTAGTTGTTGCTGTGTTTAAAAGGTAATTGAGTAAATTAGTGCCTTCAGT
>JAECMU010064203.1:0-10527 GCA_016106625.1 Dracogyra subfuscus
ATATCAACAAAACCGAGCGTTGAGTGAATCGGCGTGAGGGTCAGGTTTGAGATTAGCCCGAGTACTCTGACTGTAAGAGAGCTAGACGGACATTTGGACAGTTATACGCTCTCATTATAGTCAGAGATCAACCTATGTCTTTTTTTGGCAAAGATTCCTGCTCTAATATCACAACAATCCTATGTTTGACGTCAAATACCTTTACATCGACCATTTTCGAGTTAACAGATAACAAAAAAAATCCACATAAGTGACATATTAATCATTAATACACATACTACAGAAAGAAATCCGACAGCACCCACATTCTGCCGCCATTCGTGCCAGTCCGTGTAACAATTACAAAGTTCGGCGATCTATTTTAAGACGTAGACCACTGGGCGATTCCGCTTTATGCAGCAGTTAAAGGGGCCGTCTCATACCAAGTGACGTTACAACATGGAAGAGTTGGCTAATGCCGTTTTGGATGAATTTGGATTTAATCACGTGATTTACGTCTTAAAATAGATCGCCGACATAGGTTGATCTCTGACTGTAAGGAGAGCGTATAACTATCCAAATGTCCATCTAGCTCTCTTACAGTCAGAGTACTTGGGCTAGTTTGAGATTAGCCCGAGTTACGAGTACTCTGACTGTAAGAGAGCTAAACTGACATTTGGAGTTGGAGATCAAGCTTAGCTATGTATTTTTTAGTCGATTCCTGACAACCAGACATGTGGCAAAGATTTCCGCTCTAATACCACAGCAATCCTGTGTTTGACATCAAATACCTTTACATATTACATCAGTCATTTTCGAGAATTCTAAGTTTGCCGACCTATGTCGTAACGTTGCATCACATGAATGCTAGAGGCACTGATTTTCCGCGATCGCGGAATCGCGGACGGAATCACGGAAATATCGATCTAAAACGGAATTCCCGATTTTTTTCCAAAACATTATTTAACTTTAAATAGTGCCTTTGGTTAATTCAGATTTATTTTTGGAACTAGAAACTGGACACCGACATCTGCCTGTGCTACGCTACGACACTAGTACCTTTATATGTTACGCCAAATGTTTAATGTATCTAGACGTTTTACCAGTCGTGTTTTCTTCGCTTATTTCCGGCGATTTAACGGGGAAAGCCGAACTTTGTGAGCTAAAATTGTCCGATATTTACTCAAGTGAAAGATATATTATGTTATGTTTGCTTATTAATTTTTTAACATTTCCGGCATTGACATATTTCTGATCTCACAAAGGAATGCAGTAATTGCATATTGTGTACCAGTCTTTGTTCAAAATAAATTATACAAGGGAAGTGGTTTATAGTGTGATCGTTTGTAATTATTTCCCCCGATCATATCGTAAAGAAAACCGAAAATGTCCGATGTCTGTGTCGTGGCGTATTCGCTCGCATGCGTGTGTGTGTGTGAGAAACAAAAGCAGATTTTGTTTAATACTGAAACGGAAAAAAACGGAATTTGTAACATTATGAAACGGAAAAGTTAAAAATATGAAACGGAAAATCAGTGCCTCTAGAATGCCCACTCAGCGATTCCGTTTACCAGGGGCCATCTCAAAACGACAAGTACCTGACAATCACAAAAAAAGTTTGTGCAGACTGACCCATCTTTAAATTGTGTACAGATTCCTGTTCTACGAAACCGTCCACTTTTATGCTCGAAACATTCTTTACAGCATGCACTTTCCATCGTGGAAACACAAAACGAAATTAATCCATGTTGTAACATCGACGGCCCCATGTAACTGTTGCATAAGGCGGAAACACTCAGTGGCGATCACATGATCTACGTCACGGAGCTTTGTAATTGTTGCGACGGAATGGCAGTCACTCATGGTTTGGAGTCTGTGTCTGGATTGCAGATCCCATGTCTCAATTGGGATCCGAACCCACTACCTGATAGCCTGCAGACCGATGGCCTAACCATAATGCAAACTTTAAAAAAAAGATTACGAATGAACACACCAGTAAATGTCAAACGTACAGGATTATTTTTATTAATGTAGGTTCACCGCAGAACCCATGAAGTTAAGGTTTTTGTCTTATAAAAAAAAAAATAGCATGGTGTAGAATGGTTGAAAAATTTGTTTAAAGTGGCCTACATTTGTCACATAGAACATTACCATTTTGAATAGTTATATAGTCATGATGATAATTACATGACAGGGCTAGCCCTGGGTTACAATTTATGTTTGCCAATCTGCATATTCTTTCACCAGTTTCAATATGTATTCGCCAAATATTTTTAGAATATATTTAAAAAAAAGAAAAGAAGGTTTTATTCATATCAGTGCTCAACATTATTATTCCATTATGTTTTTTCTTGCATTACAGAATTTTATAGGTCTCTTGCATACTATAGTGGAGTACACAGATACAGATGAAGTCAAAACCATTAAAAATAATATAAAACAGAGCTTGTTTTCAAATTAATATTTGTCTTTTATAAAGTTTATTGAGTGGTATGTGTAAAGTGTGTAGGGCCTCCAATCTTGGTACTGAGTAGTTGTTTTTGCGCAAGGGCAGCTATTCGTAAATAATAGTAAATACTCTTTTGGAAATCACAGTAGGAGTCAGAAACCCTGTCCACTGATTAGCAGTTAATTAGTTTGAAGTGTTATCAATGGTAATTAACCAGGATTAATTGCACAGCACATCACTCTAGTGACCTACTCGGTACATGCCGATGGTGTAATTAATTCTCGGTAAACTCTTGTGTATACATACATGTGATCAACGCCCTGTAGAAGTAAAAAAAAAAAAAGACAATCAAAGTACCTTTTGTATGTTTATTGCTGTCAAAACACAGGCATGCGATAATAATTTTCAAACCGGATGTTTGTCTCGTTCATGACAAATCTTTGTTTATTTCTTTGAGAGGGATAGCGAGATGTAAAAAATGCCAGTGTTACAGAGCAAAAAATAATCTTAATTTGACAGCTGCATGCATTTCAAATAAAACTTGTATACTATACTTAGTATACTCTTAACGATAATTGAGCTAATAAAGATTAAATATGATAAAATATTAGGTGTCTTTCAAATAATTTCTTCAGTCTACCCTCTATGTAAAAATGAACTAATCTTCGCGACCTAGATTTTACATCTAGTCTTTTATTATTATACGAAAGCTTCAACTGTGACTAATAATAATTACAACACAGGTTAGCTAGTAACCCACTGTTTATTACTAACAATGTAACTTGTCTTAAACATTAAAAATATATTTTTCACTGATTTGTTTTTTATTTTTATTACTTCTGTTTACAATCACCGGGGAAAAATAGACTGATCACGTGGACTTGCATTTGGCGCCAAATATATCAGCTAAGCGGAGCAATCCACAGAATCGGTTACAAATGTTAGAATAAAAGTCTTTTGCAAATGTTTTCGCCAAACTGAATATTCGTTCGCAAATATTTTTTAATATTCGCACTTGGCGAACGACAGCGCGAGCCCTGCATGAGCTCTGGAACATTTGATGTCAGTTTGAGAAAACAAGGTTTTAGGTGTCAAATAATTACACAAGTATAAGAAGATTTAATCACTTTGCACAATATATCATACATGTATAAGTAACATCATAGTGGTTACAGAGCTGGTAACTGCTACGCTTTGGGCGTAATTTGCTACGCTCAGTTGACGTTTGCTACGCTCATGCCCAAATCGCTACGCTCAGTTGAAAAAAATCTAGCGATTTCTGGAAATTCCACTAAAAATTGGACATACTCTTGGAATACAGTAACAAAAAAACTTCCTCATTTCTGTGGCTTTTATAAAATTCCAACACATAAAAGTATAATTTGCGTTTTAAGACCTATTGTAAAACAATTACAGTAAGATGTATTCAATAACGGACGTGTAGTTTTTCTGTAGGCTGACCCATTTGTTGCGTACTATAAAACTTTCAAAGAACTGGTTTTCCGTTATGCTACGCTTGCATGCAACGAACACAGAAAATTGCATGTGAACATATACCAGTTCGTAATAGAGTAATTTAAATTTTTAACTTTAATTAAGAATATAAGCATTCAAATTTTGTATTAATCACATTGCACAATAATTTTGGGTTTATTGCAAATCTGGTCTTTCATAATCCTGTACAAATCGTGCAACTTATTTGACAACATTCGTTACATTTCAGGTATGTCCGTATCCCATAACCGACGACAAGCATTATCTATGCTAAAAATAGCATGACCCAGTTTTATTATTAACCAGTGAGCGTCTGTGTTGAGAAAAAATGCCCATTTTGGCCATGCTACGCTCAAATATATTTTGCTATGCTCAGCTTGTCATGAATGCTACTCTCACTTGTGGCTAGGGGTTAGCAGCTCTGTGGTTATCTCTCCCCCCCCCATTTTTAATAGCCTTATTGATGTCATCACCTGTACTAAACATTGATAAGAATACCAATGAAAGAGACATTGAGAAACATGTACTTGTACTCATTTAATGTTAAAAGAAATAAAACAGTTTTTGTATGTGCTTTAGAACTTTGACAGGTACAAGTATTTGATAAATACATGTATATATATGTAAAACTGGAACACTCATTTCTTCAATATATTGGTATTGGTTATATTCTTGAGAATCCCCTTTTTCTTATTTGAAACGTAAAAATAATTTCCAATTCACTGAAAAAGGACCTTTAAAGTTTGTCTAGATTATACCCTGCATCGTTGAAATTCAAAATAAGCGGTATTATTACAGTGCTTCGCCACATTAAAATAATTAACCTTATCTCAGGGTTGTAAAACTTCTATAATTAGCAGACAACACTGTTTGCAGGTCGGTATGTTTTCATTTTTCGCCAAAATATTAATTTTAAAAACATAAAAAAAAAAAAAAAGACTGTTTTTCAAATGTATCGTATGAAACAAAATTACTGTTGGATCAGTATGTTATATTTATTGGTACAAAGCCAAAATAAGGCTGCTTTGACTGACTTGTTGACCTTTGTGAACTCTCCCGCAAGAAGTTAGCTGCTGGCTCCAGTGCGATAGACTGCACATTAAATAAACACTTGCTCATCAAATTCAGATAAATTTATTTATGTTTTTTACTTTCAGGTGCTGTGCAGACTATCGCCTCTGAAAAATGGCACTTCCAAATTTTAAGAGTTTGTCATCTCCGGTAGCCCGTAAGTAAAGATAGAGGTAGCAGTTTTGAAGAATTAAACATAAGAAACAAATTTGGTTTAGTCAATTTTCAGATATGTATGTATATAATAAAAAGTTGTCAGTTTTAAAGCCAATTATGGTATTCTAAATGTATGTAATTTCCAAATGTGTTTGCATTTGTTTTCCACTTTTGAATGAGCACCTAAGCTATGATTTGTTTCAAAATTAAATGTAAAAAAACAAAAATTGAAGGAAATTATCATCAATCATCTTATTAAAACACACTTTGTCTTGTCTTTATTAAGTCATTACTGCTAGTCTTTCCCTCTCACTCACCTCTCTCTCTCTCTATCTCTCTCTCTCTCTCTCTCTCTCTCTCTCTCTCTCTCTCTCTCTCTCTCTCTCTCTCTCTCTCTCTCTCTCTCTCTCACACTCACTCCTCTCTGTGCTGCATTGATTCTGAATGGATAAGTTAAGTAACTGAATAATTGGTTGTGATGATGCTTTGTTTTCAGCGCGATCCCGGTCTGGTCCAGGAACTCCAAGAGATTCTGATAAGGTTTGTTTAAATTTTGTCTCCACGTAGTCTGATCCTGACTTTAGGTTACACACCACCATTAATCACTCCATGCAAGTCAATACAATTTCTATGTCAGAATATATTCTATGAAAAATACAACATTGTCGAGAGGGTCATGTGATTACTAATTTCAGGGAGTGCTCTCAAGTGACATATACTGTGTAAAAAATCAACACAGGTCGACCACAATTGTTTTCCAATTAATGGCCCCTATGCCCAACCACCACTTCGTGTTGCTGTTACATAAGTGGCACCAAACTACTTGCACAGTTTGATATCATTAGTACTTATAGGATATTCAACAAGCTTCTGTTTTGTATCATGTTTTCCTAGCTTGTTTCAGCATGGTGTAGCACCATGCCTCTATAGTCTAGCACCATCTTGCCTCAATCAGTGCCATGTTGCCCTGAAATTAAACCAGCCTTTTTCAATAATTAATTCTAAAATTGCCTTTATAAAACACTTAAAAGGGTATTATTAATTCATAAAACATGCCTTTTATATCTTTTGCCATTCATTTATTAAAACGGTCACATAAATTGCATTAATGTTTATTGCAATTAATTTTGGGGTATTTTTAATGAAAACAAAAGTGCCCCGAAAATGGTGAAAATGCCCCAAAAGTGTTTGGTCTACCATGCCTTGCCTGATTTCTTGGAAAATCACTAATGTTTAATGTCCCGAGTCAAATAATTTTCAGCTGATATGAGCTTTAAACATAATAAGAAATGGTGGCAAGTTTAATATCCTATTTATTACCCATAATCAATCTAAATTTATATCACTCGTCTCATTTTGTTGATGTTCCTGTAAGGCAGTGCGCCAATTGATGACATCATCTTGTGACGTCAAAAGTGTTTTGTCCAACTTGGTTTTTAGGAGGCACCATTTCCTAAATCAGACTATATTAAAGGAACATTCCTGAGTTTGCTGCATTGTAACATGTTTCTGACTAACGAAATATTTCTACAATTAACTTACATATTAAATATATCTTCTGGTCATCGAATATTTGTACTAGGTTACATTTGATTTCTTAAAATCCAGTTTGGGGCATTTTCACCATTTTCGGGGCACTTTTTTTTCATTAAAAATACCCCAAAATTAATTAATTGAAATAAAGATTAATGTAATTTATGTGCCTGTTTTAATAAATGAATGGCAAAAGATGGCAAAAGATATAAAAGGCATGTTTTATTAATTAATAATACCCTTTTGAGTGTTTTATAAAGGCAGTTTTAGAATTAATTATTGAAAAAGGCTTCCTTTAATCTTAAGGCAGCTTGGCGCTGATTAAGGCAAGATGGTGCTAGACTATGTTGCAGCCCTTGAAATTCGGACAAATTTTGCTACGGCAGTTAGGTGCCGTCGCAAATCAATTTTGCAACGGCACTACGACTGCAATTTTAAAGAAAAGATAATGCTGTCAAAATTATTCATATATGATCCACTGCTGTAATAATATGCTAAAACATAACATCTCAACTTTACTTTCGTAAGTTTTTATACTGGGGAAAAAAACAATTTATATTACTTAAAGAAACTGAGCTACACACGATAACAAATGTATGCTTCTCTCTGGGATCTGTAATTGGACAAAGTTCAGAAAGAAATGCCTACAGACTTCTCAGATTTGCGACGGCAATGAAATGCTGTCGCAAATCAAGTTTGCGATAGCTTTTGCGACGGCATTGCCGATTGCCGCTGCGAATTTCGAGGGCTGATGTTGTACAGAAAAATATATTTGATATGTAATTACAATCGTTAAAAAGTCTCCGTTAAAAATTGCAGCTAACTAAAATGGTGGTGTGTTGCCTTGTGAGAAGTGTTCAGAAAGAAATATTTGGGTATGGTGCTATGGAATTGAATGCAACCATAGTCAACCTCCCCAGAAAAAAAGGAAAAGTTTAGGGTTAGGAAAAGCATACAGTGATGATAAGAGTCATTGATTTTGTCCAAAAAAATGTTGACTTAAAAGAAACAAAATATGCAAAACAAATTTGGATATTGGACCATACATGTTTTACCTTCTGACAGAAACCCTGTATGGGTGTCGTATATGTATGTGTCATTTAGGCAGGGATCAACCAGGGCTTCTAGAATTTTATAAAATTCCACTAGCCATGGGATCAGTAATTTTAAAAATGTTCTAGCCATGATTAAAAATTCACTAGCCCTACTTTAAAGAAATACAATTTTACTAATAGTAATAATCAGATATGTCACCTAAATAGGAAGATTAACCTTAAAAACCCCTAGATTGGGGTGTAAAGAGGGGGCAGGATACTAAAAAAAGTTTTTAAATATGTAAATGTAGCATTTGACAAGGGTTTTTCCACTAGCCGTCGGGCTAGTTATAGTAATTATTTACTAGCCCAACACTGAATATCACTAGCCATGGGAGTGGGGCTACCAGAATCTAGAAGCCCTGGATCAACAAATCCACTAACCCTCAGTTCCAGCTAATGAGTTTTTGGTTTGGGCTAGTGAAACTGTTTTACTATAGTATATCTTACAGGGTACTAACCAAACGTTTCTGACAGCTAGTGACTTTCTCAAATATTTCTTAATCAAACTTTCCTTTACTGGTTCTCCGTTGATGTGTTTTACAGGGTTCGTCCAACAGTCCGTTCGTCCAGTCAGCCCATGGCCACCCGGCGTTCGTTCCAACTAAAGTTGGCTCAAAATCGGCACCTGTAAGTATTCACTACATCACAGGTCATAGATCTGCTGGTCCAGTCTGTCTGTCTGTCACACACATATATTGTTTTCTCTTCATGCCTCAAGTGATTGAGCTGAACCTTTATGTTAGCTTTTTTGTAGATCAAGTTTGATTTCCACAAGGATTGGCTTACGAGATACCAACACGTTCTGTGCCCAGTAGGGGACATCTACTGCTTTAGAAGTACTCTAGGAATGCTTGGTGTACTTTTTTCTAGCCTATAAAGGAAGAGTATTTTATCTAACGACACCTCTAGAGCACATTGATTTATTAATCATTGGCTATTGGATGTCAACATTGGGTAATTATGAGATATAGTCTTAGAAAGGAAACCTGCTCCTTTTTTCATTAGTAGCAAGGGATCTTTTATACAGTGTATGCACCATCCCACAGACAGGATAGCACATACCACAGCCTTTGATATACCAGTCGTGGTGCACTGGCTGGAATGAGAACTAGCCTTTGATGGATTCAGGCAACATTTTGTTTTCAGATTTAATTATTCATATTTGGTAGTGACTGTTTAAAAGTTGATCAGTAACTAGTATTTAAAATTGTTTAGTTGTTTTTGGTGTTAAATTTATAACAAAATGTCATTTTAATGTAATTCCTTATACATGTTGTAGCAGAATAAAGAGACCTTTTCTTTTTATAAATTATTTATGAACGTGATTAAATTACAGTTGTAACAATTCTCAGAACAGTGCGTAAAGTGGTTTACATCGTTTCCATACAGGTTGGCGTTCGTGTATGTGCGTCGAAAATAAAGGCTTTTACAGAAAAAATAGCAGAGGTAATAAATAGAAAAACAAACTCGGTATCATTTATTATCAAATTTATGTCCCTCGTGAAATAATTTTCATTTGTCACTTGCTAAAGCTTATGACAACTGAAAATTATTTCACGAGGGACATACATTTGATAATAACTGATAACTTGTTTATTACGTTTGGCCATTATTTATAGTATTTTATTCAGTTCCGGTAGCAATACGGTTTTATTTGGTATTTTTGCTGTTTCAGCAAATATTTCGCCCAAAGTAACTAAACTTAGCATAATTAGAGTTTCTGGCACTCAATGTTTTGTAGATATGGTGTTTCTAACATGAGTGTTTTGAGCGAGCTTTAGCAACCTCCAAGGATTGTTTTTTGTTTTTTTAAGAGAATCGTTTTCTAGTTGAAATCAGTGTTATAATGTTAGTGTAATTATTGTAAAATTCACTGCATGTTGTTGCTTTACCATGACGACAGCTGATGTATGTTATTGCTTTACCATGACGACAGCTGATGTATGTTATTGCTTTACCATGACGACAGCTGATGTATGTTACTTCACGAGAAGACAACTCCTTCAATTAAGAAATTATTCACGGCTAATGTTAATATAGTTGTTTTTTTTTGTTGGTTTGTTTAACGACGCACTCAACACATTTTAATTACGGTTATATCGGCGTCGGACATATGGTTATGTCGAGAAAAAACCCCAGTGGTCAGCTGACGGGGATCGATCCTAGACCGACCGCGCATCAGGCGGGCACTGTACCACTGGGCCACGCTGCCCGCTAATAATATAGTTGAAAAAAACACACAAAAAGTTCTGTGGAGAATGAAAATCTCCCCACCTGCATTGCCGATTGCTGCGGGTAATTGCAGGGGTTGGAAGAAAATTAATACTTGCAATATTACATATGACGTGATGTCACAAACAGCCTTACTTACAGACTCATGTCTTCACTTTAAAGGTTTCATATAAAAAAAAAAAAAATCATAATGTTCGAGTGTGAAAATGTAAGTATTATTTTTGTGAATTAAAAAAAATAAAAAATGATGTTCTAGAGTAAGTTAATGCTGTTTAAAAATTTTGCCAAATGTTTGATAAAATCACACATTTGTGTCCAGATGTTCAATAGTAACGCCCATTATTACCAATCACTGTGTTTCTCTGACCACCATTATTACCAATCACTGTGTTTCTCTGACCACCATTATTACCAGTCACTGTGTTTCCCTGACCACCATTATTACCAATCACAGTGTTTCTCTGACCACCATTATTACCAATCACTGTGTTTCTCTGACCACCATTATTACCAGTC
>JAECMU010064209.1:4971-27621 GCA_016106625.1 Dracogyra subfuscus
ATGTTTCCCCGGATTTTTTTTTAAAACTAGATGTTCTGAAATGCAATTTCCTTCATTCTAGAAGTAAAATTCATAAAACAAAAGGCTGGTAATGCAAGACTATTTATTTTTTTAACAATTAAAAGGTGTGATATAAATAAGAACCACTATTAAGAGTTGCACAATGCAATAATACAATTTAGTAGTCTATAAGTCTGTTAATAAATAGGAGCCTAATAAATAATGCATATGTGTGTACGTAGTTATATGATACATCATAAAAAACAGGCTCATTCAAATGTCTGTACTATAATGGGGATCCTTTTTATTTCGGAATTTGAGGACTTCCGACCTTTACATTATTAACGGTTAGGGTTTGTTCTCCTTAGAGCTGTATATATGTTGGGGCAGTCGGAAGTCTTTTCATACATTTATTTTAATAAAAAACGAAAAACACATATCCTCGAGTAAGACTATACTGGAAATCAACTCTCGTATGATAAACTGAAAGCGTTCCTAACTGGCACACGTTCACATGGTATGACCCATAAACTATAGCACTCATGTCAGCGTAACGTATAAGCGAACACGGTTGTTTTCAGTTCTATTCTATCGACTCTTGTACAAGACACTATTAGTGATCCATGCATGATGCCCGTGAAAATAAAAGTTTGTTACTGTGCTGGAACAGCAATGGCGACTGAACTTATTGTAACTGGTTTCATTTGAAAGCGCCGCTAAGTAATTCGGAGCGGCTATTTTTTTTAAATATAATTTGGGCGCTCTAATTTGGGCAGATGGATTTTGGGCACAACGTTTACCGTTGCGAAATCGGTGCAATCTAAAGCCCTGACAATTTACCAGAAATGTTACAAATTGTATGCACCTTGCAACCTACAAATGTAACAATTAGTACATTTGTGGACATACATTATCTTAGGCTATTTAGGGACGTTTCCCTAAATTTACAAAACGTTTTAATCAGTCTGCCGTTCCATTAAAAGGACATACCCTAGTTTCAGTTCATGAAAACTAACATTAAGTTTAGTTTACTTTACAAACCTGTAACACATTTTGATAAAGTTACAATTTAGTAAAACACGAGTCTTTGACTTTGAAATGGTGAAATACCCTCTAAAATAGAATAAAACTCGATTACATAACTGTTACTTCTCAGAGGCATGTGCCTTTTTAAAAATATGAGAAATGCATTTTGTGATGTTAAAAAAATATCAGGATGACCAAAAACACTTCGAATGTACGGAAATGGATACTTTAAACAATAAAATTTAAGTAAAGTATGATTTCAGTTATCAAGAAACGCCTCTAATAGTCAAAACTATGTCTTAGTGTTTAAAAACTAGGGTATGTCCCTTTAATAAACAAATGTAACACACGTTAAAAGAGCACAGAACACAGACGTATTTTTATGTAAATATTAGGTAATGATCGATATTTTCCATATTTGCATTATTTTAACTATTTCAGTTTCCTTAATACGCTTGTATGATAGTGATGCAATTAATACTGTATTAATTGTCACCAGATAAAGATGCCTCCTAAATCAAGATCACTAGAGGCTCGTAAACGGAGGAGATTACATATGGAAATGAAACGTGTCCTTGATAGAGCCGCAAAAAGTGCCGATAGTTCATCAGATGATGATGCAGCGGGACCCCCGCTACCACTGGTATCTTCATGCATACTGGCTAACACTTGATGAACCAGAGAGTTGTCATGAAGTAATGGGAGAGCAGGAAAGCACATCTGCAGGTGTTTGTACACAGCAGGATCGTGACTCGTCATGCAGGTCTGGAAAAACAGCAATCCAGACTTATGAAAGGACATCGTCTGCTATATGGAACACATCACATTGTATCTCTTATACAGTCTGGTGAATCAAGTGTAAATGATGCCAGATTCTCTGACGATGCCACTGTAAATGCCCCCGTTCTGCATGAACAGTATGATGACGAGGACAATGATATAGAAAATAGTTTTCAACATAGGCCAGTTTCATCATCTGAATCATCTGGAAACAGTAATATGGACAACGATACTGAATATGGAATCCCTTTACGGCAAGGAATAGCTGATTTTGTGCAAAATCACTCTCTGTCAGTTGTAGCAACTGCAGAGCTCCTGCAGTTGTTTGGAATGGCTGGTGTGCGTGGGCTACCAAAAGATTGACGTGCCCTTCTGAGGACCAAACGTATAATAAGTGGTGTGATGGAGAAGTGTGGAGGGTCTTATAAATATCTAGGGCTTCGGACAGGATTGATCACATTCCTGGAGAGTCACCCAACATTTACTGCACGTGACAATACTCTCACATTCACTGTCAACTTGGATGGCGTTCCCCTTTATAAAAGGTGCAATAGCCAATTTTGGCCATTGCTCTGTCAAGATTGGGAGAAGCGACCCGTTTCTTGTTGCCCTTTATTATGGACAGAAGAAGCCAGACAGCATTGGTGATTTCTTACAAGAATTCATTGAGGAATACAATGAACTGCAACAGCATGGTTTACATCATGATGAAAATATCTATCATGTTAAACTTTTATGTTGAATTGTGATGCTCCAGCACGATGTTTATTAAAAAAAAACATCAGTGCCTACACCGGGTATTATGCCTGTGAACGTTGCAAGGCAAAGGGCAACTATGTCAACAACAAAGTTACGTATCCTGGCAATATCATTTATCAGTCCCGTAAAGATGACAGCTTCGCAAGAATGGCCTATCATAATTCTGCACATGGCGATACACACCAAAATGGCATACCCTGTCCACTTCTGGATGCCCAAATTCTGCCAGTTTCAGAGGTGGTGACAGCCGTAATGCATAACATTTATCTTGGAACATGGAAACGACTGCTACACTACCTAATCACTGGTCCACCACAATTATGTCGACTATCAATGAATCAGAAGACACAGCTAATGAACAATTACTTCGACTTAGACTTCCATATGAATTCTCCAGGCAGCCAAGAAGCATTTTCGAATTAGATAGGTGGAAGGCTACAGAGCTTAGGTCATCATTACTGTACACGGGCTATATATTTCTCAAAGGAATACTGTCCCCCAATATGTATGAACTCTATCTAAGTTAACTGTTGCAATGAATATCCTGCACACAGCTGATTCCAGGCTTAGAAACCACTTGCTGAATTATGCTCGACAGCAGATCTTAGAATTTATTACAGATGCTGAACACCTGCTTGGTCCTGATTTTATTGTCTACAATGTGCACTGTATGTCTCACATTCCCGATGATGTCGAAAAATTCCAGTGCTCATTGAATGACATAAGTGCTTTTCCATACGAAAATCACCTACAGCTCATTAAGAAGATGGTGCGAGGCCCAAAGAATCCTCTTGCTCAGGTCTGTGCGAGACTTGAAGAGAGACTGCACCAACAATACCGCAGACCGAGGAATAATCTTGAGCCATATGTATCCAAAAGGGAGAAAGACTCCCATGTTCTTCTTCAAAGAAAGTAAGGAATTTGCAATGGTACAGCGAAGGCGTCACGACGACCGTTATGATGTGTTGGTGTTGTCAGCTGGTGCAACAGATGACTACTTCAGGAGGCCTCTGCCTTCAAAGATGGTGAATGTGTTCTTTGTAAGGAATTTGAACCACCAACCAGTTACACCAAAAATAAGTCTCCAAGCCAGATTTGCGTCACAAGGTTATTCTACTACCATGCGATAATGGGGTGGACTACTTGCTAATACCGATGCTAGATGATGGAGAATTATATAGGTCGCAACATTAATAAATGATAGGTTGGAATAATGTTTAACTACTTGTGATAATGGCAAATGTATGTAAAGCTATCATTTAATTGGTTACAATTGTTTAACTGAACATACAGTACTTTTAGATATTTGTTAAACATTGAATAATGCCCACAATAGATTATTTAAAAGGGTATTAAATATTCGTTTTTCCTAATTACTAAAAAATTATAAAATGGCAACACAAACTGTATTTATTAATTAAAATTGAGTACTAAGTACTATTACACAAAATGCATGCATGTGTGAATGTTCCAACCAAGTATATATATATATATACATTTGCAAAGTTACATTATAAAATATTTTATGCTTTCTTATCAATTCACAAAAAAATATAAATGTTAAATATAATTGACGGATTAAAATTAGGTTTCATTATTCAAATATAATGTGGTTTTATTTGTTTGAAGGATTGTCCCAGGATAACACACAAAAGTCAGTGTCTAAAATTTAATGTACAATTTTAACACTATAAATTGTCATTTATTTATATTTATCCTGCAATTACTATAAATAGTGGCAAGATATGATGCCTAGATAAATTTCTATATTTTTGGTCACTGACCAAAAATATAGCTTTTCGAGACGAAAATATAGGTCACATGACAAAAGCTCGACTCGACTCGAGTATTTCAGAGTAGAATTTCAATAAACATATTCGTTAAATCATTTGTTGAAGTGCAGTAAATACAAATAACTTTTAGTTTTGCGATAACAATACGAAACTTGTATCTTTATTTATGAATTAGAGCTCAAAAACGGTTTTTTAATGTGACAGAATGTAGCCAGCGTCTTACAAATAATGACGTCATGTATTTTGCATGACGTCATACAGCAAAAGCCTTGCTAGGTTGACAATACTCGCTTTGCATACACAAAACAGGAATAAATAATGATTTTCCGAATATTCCTGTAGGATTGCAGGATAAAAGAAATAACTGGTTACTGTTTTAAGATATCGGCTTTATTGCAGCATGATGTCCAACAAGAAGGGGCTGGGTGGTGGAGGAAAGGAAGTCATGGAGACAAGCACGAACAAGCACACAGACTCACAGATGTCCCAAATAAAGAGGTTGGTGAAGGCAACGTGGATGGAGAAAGGGCAAACAATGTGTGACTCTATACCCAGGAGCTGGGTCTCTAAGAGTCTGTCTACTGTGTGGTGGCCACCTGCGAAATTGAACTATAAAAGAGCAATTAATACATGTAAGACTCCCCCAGATGGTCATGTGGACTGGTCCAGGTTCAAACTAAAGTGGTGTAGCAAATCAGTTGACTCGTTCGTTGAGGCGCAGTCTATTCAGACAGAGAGTGTAGACACACATGAAAGCAGTGGAGAGGATGAACAGTCAACTGCCAAGGATCAAGACGCCAATCCAGAATTTGGCCGTGGGTGTAGGCCACACAAAAAAAAGGACTAACAAGCTTAACGACTATGACTCACAGTCACCTGCCATGGACACCACAGACGGTACGGTGTCACCGTTACCTACCGACAGGGGTGTGACTAGAGTCCTGACAGGGGAAGTGGGAGACATGACAGCAAGTATGGAGGCACTGAATTCTGTAGCTCAGTCTATGTCTTCCAACAGTGTTCTGTATAAAAATAAGAAGATGCCGGCAATGTGTAGCAAGAGTATAGCTATGACAGGTGTAGTGCCGCGCACAGGATCAACAAGTGAAGACTCCGACACTGTGCGTCCCACTAAGAAGTCTAAGTCCATTGTACCAGAATATTCTAGTGAAGCATCTGGCTCTGATGATGATGATGTCTGAATCCCAAAATGTGTTCATTCATAACTAATATGAGGATTCTTTGCAGAGAACTTATTAAAGTTACTTTTCATTATGACTGAATGTTTGACTATTAGCAGTTTTTGAAGACATTTACACGTACTTTCATTACATGTACTTTCAGGAGGAGAATGATGACGTCTGAAACCTAAATTGTGTTCATTGTAATTTTGTATAGGGTCTACCTAATAATATGAGGGTTGTTTTGTTGTTTGTTTGTTGTTGTTTTTGTGGGTTTTTTGCAAAGGACAATCTATTTTTTGTTTTCACTTTAGTTTGCATAATTACTGAATGTTTGACTATCAACAGTTTTTGAATACATTTACATGTACTTTCAGGATGATGTCTGAAGCCTAAATTGTGTTCATTGTAATTTTGTATACCTAATAATATGAGGGTTTTTTTGGCAAAGGACCATCTATTTTGTGTTTGCACTTTAGTTTGCATAATTACTGAATGTTTGACTATCAACAGTTTTTGAATACATTTACATGTACTTTCAGGATGATGTCTGAAGCCTAAATTGTGTTCATTGTAATTTTGTATACCTAATAATATGAGGTGTTTTGGCAAAGGACAATCTAATTTTTGTTTGCACTTTAGTTTGCATAATGACTTAATGTTTGACTATCAACAGTTTTTGAAGACATTTACATGTACTTTCAGGAGGAGGAGGATGTCTGAAGCCTAATTTGTGTTCTTTGTAATTTTGTATACCTAATAATATGAGGTTTTTTGGCAAAGGACAGTCTGTTTTTGCTTAAACTTTACTTTGCATTATGACTGAATATTAATTTTGACGAGACGTTTTTGAATATATTTACATGTACTTTAATTTTAACGAGTTATAGCATATCCCAAACTTTCATACATTAAAGGTTGACAACGTTCTGATAAATGGCTAACAACGTTCTGATAACGATTGGCAAACGTTTTAGTGCGGTATTGTAAACATTTCTACCTACACAAATTTTCAAAATGGTTGCCACACGGTTTTCATTCACGTTGGCAAAACGTTTTTTTAAATAGTTTTTAGAACCATAAAAGGACCTAGAAACGCCATCCAAACGTTCGCAAAATGTAACGGATTTGCAGTTTTTGAAACATTTTCAAAACGTCTTCAAAAGAAACTCCATCATGTGTGGTCTTCAGTGATAACAATCCCTTGACATATATGATGACTTCTGCAAAACTAGATGCTACAAGACATCGGTGGGTAGCTGAGCTGTCTGACTTAAGATTCACTTTATGGTACAGGCCAGGTAAATTGAATATTGATGCTGATACACTATCACAGTTACCCCTCGAGATCCATAAAGCAACAGATGAGTATTCAGAAGAAGTATCTAGTGCGGTCATAGGTGCTCTCATTCAGGGTACAGAACTTAGCAAGACTAGTGACATTTCGTGGATATCATATATTGGTGCAAACACTGATTCCTTGCCAACAGATCCATTTGTTTACAAGGGAAAGAAGATATTGTCTGAAATGGAGGTGGCGGACTCACAATGGAAAGATCAAGATATTAATAGGGTGATTGAGTATCTTGGATGGAACAGACGGCCATCAGAACGAGAACGTAGAGATGACCGTGAAGGTACCTATGCACTGATGCGGGAATGGAGTAAACTGAAACTGGATGAACAGGGAGTTCTGTGGCGTGAAACGGTGTTGTCGCCAACTCAAAAGAAGAGACAGTTAATTGTGCCTATTGAACACCGTCAACTTGTTTATCACGAACTACATGATCATGTTGATCGGGTGATAGACCTTGCAAGGGATAGGTTTTATTGGCCCCATATGAAGAATGACATTGTGCAGTATGTCACAAGCAGGAAGCACCAGCAAAACCAACCAGGGCACCAACACAAAGTATCACCACGTCAGCTACATTTGAACTCATATCTATGGACTTTGTACATTTAGAAAAGAGTAAAGGAGGGTTCGAGTATATCCTGGTGATAATGGACCATTTCAGTCGATTTGCTCAAGCATATCCAACAACAAACAAGTCTGGGCACACTGCAGCGGATAAGTTGTTCAATGATTTCATTCTTCGTTTTGGATTTCCTGGCAGAATTCACCATGACCAAGGCCGTGAATTTGAAAACCACCTATTTCAGCATTTAGCACAGTACAGCTCAGTAGCAAGATTGAGAACAACACCCTATCACCCTCAAGGGAATGGTCAGCTTGAACGGCTTAACCGCACTGTTGAGTCTGCTGAAATCGCTCCCGAATGATCAGAAAGTTATTTGGAAAGATTGCCTACAGACCTAGTGTTTGGCCTTGGTGATGTACAAGATGGCAGAAATTACCAGCAATATGTTGAAGACTGGCGGAGAGGGATGCAAGAAGCCTATGATATTGTGGAAAAGGAGATGAAACACTCCACTTACAAGTCGAAAGATCGTTATAACCTCAAAAGCCCATTTCACAGTATTGAAGCCAGGAGACAGAGTTTTGTTTTGGAATTTTAAGGAAAGAGGTGGACCTGGAAACATCCGTTCTCATTGGGAAAACAGAATTCATGTGGTACTGGAATGAAAAAGTTATTAATTTTTTTTAATTATTTTTTTGTGGTTTATTTAACAACGCACAACACATTAAATTACGGTTATATCGGACATATGGTTATGTCGAGAAAAAAAAACAGTGGTCAGCTGACGGGGATCGATCCTAGACCGACCGCGCATCAGGCGGGCACTGTACCACTGGGCCATGCTGCCCGCGAAAAAAAAAGTTATTAAAGTCTGGTGTACATCATGAAACCAGAAGGTAGTGTAGGTCCATCTCATACTATCCATCGGAACCAACTACTTCCTTGTGATTACCTTCCTGTCGAAATTCCCTTGCAACAACTTCATAGCAGCGGAATAAATCCGATGACCACCAACTTAACTTGTTTTTATCCATTTCAGGTATGTAAAAGCATCAAAACACACTTGAAAACATGTTCCCCATGTACCAGAATAGATTATAGTGTGTTCGGTTTACTAGGAACAGTTGTTTTAGAAATTTGCAAGATGGTCCGTTTGAACTGTCGATCGCACCTGCAATATTATGGGCATTCTCTATATCAATCTTTTAGATTTCAAAAACACCTTGTATGTATAGTAGGTTGTTGATGCATATAGATCTATGTATGTTGTATCATTTAGCAGTATTTTAGATTGTGTAGCAACAAGGTGAAGCCTGCTGTGAAAGTGCTATTTTCAGAACAGCATAATGGCGGTTGATCACTGAAGCAGTGGTTTAAAGGCGCACCGTCTATATATGATGTGAAATTCGGCATTTTAATAGAGAATTAACTGTTATCCGTATTATCATAGGATTTAATATAAAAATATTTGAAACATGTTCAATTCTAAATATAAACTCTGTGAAGCATATTTTATATTGTACAGTAGGAGAAGTACAATTATTATTTGGGAATAGTTATTCAAGTTAGTTTTAGTAGGAGTTATTAAGTTCATTAAGTTCATGAGTTACTAGTTATCTGTTTAATATTTGGCTGGTTGTTAAAATGTTGTTTTGATACACGTTAATAATAGCGAAGAGATGGTGTTTTCAATACAATATGTAAACAGTGTGTAAATTATTGCAAGGGGAGATATCCCTACGTGTTATATCAGCTTCTACTTTGAAACGTTTGTGTATTATATAGAAACGGAGATAACTCCACGTCGTCACTTTGCACTCTGAAGGGGAGATAACTCCACACATCACCGTAGTTTCTACATTGAAGCTGCATGGGTAGTTATTTTGACATATGCCTTATAAGTAATGATGTCATAGCACATGCGTCGCTTGTCTCAACGCCATATTGTCATTGCAGCGGAATAAATCCGATGACCACAAACTTAACTTGTTTTTATATATTTCAGCCATGCCCATTATCTGTGTTGTTATTGTGGAGGTGTTGGTTGTGGAACGGTAGTGTACCTACAGTGTTGTTATTGCAGAGGTGTTGGTTGTGTGCTGGTAGTAGACATACAGCGTTGTTGTTGTTGTTGCGATGGTGGTGGTTGTAGTAGATATACAGTGTTGTTATTGTGGAGGTGTTGGCTGTGGGGTGGTAGTAGACCTACAGTGTTGTTATTGTGGAGGTGTTGGTTGTGAGTTGGTAGTAGACCTACAGTGCTGTTATTGTGGAGGTGTTGGTTGTGGGTTGGTAGTAGACCTACAGTGCTGTTATTGTCGAGGTGGTGGTTGTGTTAAAATATACTTGTAAACAAAGCTATAGCCATGTGGTCCTGTATGAACTTCTATTTACAGCAACGCGTCTGCGAATAGTTGTGTAGAAGTCAGTTTTGCTGAGCAGTGAGGTTGGCACTAAAAATAGATACAGCTAAATAGTCACGGGAATTTTCCACGCAGCCATTTCTACGCTGCACTTCGAAACAATAACAAGCTAAGAATTCAAATATACATTGTATTTAATTTCTGGAAAAAAACAAAAACGTTATTTGAAGTTATTACATAATTAAAATACATCTGTATTCTTATTGATAAAAAAAAAACAGTCACATGACCGTAGATAATGATATTGCCCTGAGACAGGTCCATCAAAAGTGATATTGCCCTGACCAATGACAATAAAGATGAGACAAAATTCTGTCCAATAAATGAGTAGGTAACGTAATGCAACGTCAATTGCCAATTCTAATGTAAACAAGCACAAACTTGTGAAAAAACGTTTTGCCGTCCTTCAGCAAAAAGATAACATCTTTAGTCATACAGAGTTTAATTACGCAAATACGACAAAAACAAGGTCATTAATCATCAAATTGTGTATAGACGCAGATTTAGAAACGTACATGATAAATCAAAATGCAGTTTATGCTAAAAATAAAAAATGCATTTGAAGGTAAATGAACGTTCATATTTATCATACTTTGTGTTTTATTTTGCTATTAATATGATTTTGACACTTTTGCTTGTCTCGAATTTGAATTTTATTTTAATTACTACTTCTTTTTTTTTTGGTCTTGGTAATGTTTAAACTGTTAATTTCCGCATTCCTCTGCATGTCATACACCGTCATGGGATTATGTGACGTCACTAAATCCCATCAGTTTTAACGCATTGCGGGTATTTATAAGTGTTGGCGTATTTCGATTCTGATAAACAATGCAGGAAGGTAGTCTTATGAATGAGATTATGTAATAAAACAATTATTGACCACATTTGTTGGTCAATAATTGATATATATATATATTTTAAAAAATGACTCCTAATCCTAGGTGTTATCATTGCATCATGCGAGAACGCTCAATATGGAGAACAAAATATCATGACTGTTCAACATGCGAATACTACTTATACTACGATTGTTCAACATGTGGATACACTTGTTATTCATGGATCAAACAATACAATAATTGTAAAACAAGCCAACCAGGTGATTGTCTTTGGACACAATAACACCGTTAATAGTAACTGTGAAGATGTGGAATTTGTTGGAAGTGAAGAGAAGAATGATTCCGATATCACAGTGGCTCAGCCTGGTGTGGTGTGTGGACAGACTGACGTCACTAAGAAGAGTGACATGGTTGATGACAGAGTTACCGTCGGAGATCGTATTTGGGTTGCACAACGTCGTCACATCGTGGGGAGGTGGATGTATTCTTGGCGTTACGGTTTTCACATGTAGTGTGGTCAGTGTTACCAGGAGAACATGAAGTAAAACAAATAAACATTAATGGACACTCTAGGTTCAGAATATTGAAGACGTTCGGTCACGACAGTAACAAATACTCGAGAACAGAAATATGTGGTCGGTGTTTAAGAGACTAGGATGCTGATACACCAATCACAAGGAGTTTGTCAGATATTCTTCATAATTCTTGAAGATGATTTCTTTGTAAATATTTATCTTCATTTCTCATTTCATCCAAACATCATCCAACAATATTCAAACCATAAATAGTGGAATATACATATAATAACAATATATACAAATATTAGTATAACACTGTATACCTACAGTGCTGTTATTGTGTAGGTGGTGGTTGTGTTAAAATAAAATATATTTGTAAACAAAGCTATAACCATGTGGTCCTGTATAAACTTCTATTTACAGCAATGCAGTGAGGTTGGCAATTAAAATAGACAGCTAAATAGTCACGGGAATTTTGCACGCTGCACTTCGAAACAATAACAAGTGAAAACGTATATGTATATTTCTGAAGATTATTTCAGTTAACAAATAAGTCGTGTACGTTTTATTAAGAATTCAAATATACATTGTACTAATTTGTGGAAAAAACAAAAACGTTATTTTGAAGAAAAATGACTCCTGAACCTCGGTCTGTTATCATTGCATTATGCGAGAACGCTCAATATGGAGAACAAAATATCATGACTGTTCAAAATGCGAATACTACTTATACTATGATTGTTCAACATGTGGTTACACTTGTCATTCATGGATCAAACAATACAATAATTGTAAAACAAACCAACCAGGTGATTGTCCTTGGACACAATAACACCGTTCATAGTAACTGAAGATGTGGAATTTGTTGAAGTGAAGAGAAGAATGATTCCGATACCACAGTGGCTCAGCCTGGTGTGGTGAGTGGACAGACTGACGTCACCACGAAGTGACATGGTTGATGACAGAGTTAAGGTCGGAGATCGTATTTGGGTTGCACAACGTCGTCACATCGTGGGGAGGTGGATGTATTCTTGGCGTTACGGTTTTCACATCTAGGGTGGTCAGTGTTAACAGGAGAACATGAAGTAAAACAAATAAACATTTATGGACACTCTAGGTTCTGAAGAAGACGTTCGGTCACGACAGTAAAATACTCGAGAACAGAAATATGTGGTCGGTGTTTACAGACTAGGACGCAGATACACCAGTCACAAGGAGTTTGTCAGAGATATTATTGATATTCTCATTTCATCCAAACGTCATCCAACAATATTCAAACCATAAATAGTGGAGTATACATATAATAACAATATTTTAAAATATTAGTATTTTTAATAATTTTATGTTTCAGATATCTAAAAATTGCGAGAACGCTAATTTCACTTGCACGTTGGTCGCACAAGTCTACTTTTGAATTACAGATGTTTCATTCACACATTAAATTTAGGATGTTATTCATATGACACATCACAATTAATAATATTAGATGACTAGGAGCGGTATTATTTCTGGTAGTAGTGTAGATGGTGCCGTTAGCTCTACCACAGTAATATATATATATATATATAATAAATAAAAAAAAATCTGAGCAGGGTCACAATGGACAAAGACCAGAAATATAGTGTGTTTGGTCATAGCATGTTGTATTTCAGGGTCATAGCCTGAATAAATCAACTGGGAAGCAAGTTCTATTAATATACTTTTTAAAATGTTTTATTGTGGTAACTTTTATGCAGATATTTCACATTATTTATCTTTTTTGTTATTACCGTAAACAGGAATTACTCGTTCAGTCCCGGGTGTGTGTATGTGTGGGGGAGGGGGGGGGGGGGCACAAACAATAAGGACTGTTCATTTTTGGTTAATATATATATACTGTAACAAAATGTATATATTGTAACAAAATGTGGACCTTTAGTAAGTATTAATGTTGTTGTTTGATGACGAAATCTCCATTATGGGACTTCTCGGTTATTTGACGGACCGCAGACTAGCTGCTCAGTGATAGTTTTCATGGACAATATTAAAATATTCTATGTCATTATTACTCTTACTATTTAAGAAATAGTATAGAATTTTTATGTAATGTAATGCATCAGTCACTACCTGTCGTTACCAAAATAGTATAATTTTATTTGCATGAAGCCGCCATATTTTAATTTTACATGTCAACGATGTTCAGCCTGTTGCTATATTAATTAGGTTGTAAACGGACTGTTGTTTGGATAATTTAGGATATTATTTAAATATGCTAGTGTATATACTTATTAAAAAAAAATTAGTGGTTTCCTTAAATATTAGTTTCTTGTATTTATTAATTCCTAATTTCCGGCATTTATGACTTAGATCTATTTTTAACTTGACATTATTTTCCTTATATAGTGTGTGCTATTTATGACATGAACCAGTTAATGATGTTAGTAACAATACCCTTCAAATTGATGCATTAAACACCAACCATTTGGAGCCGAAACAATTTGCACGCTGTGAAATAAACTTACAGATGAACCACAAGTGACCGCCAATGTTTTAAATATGACTGATGAACAAAGTAATGATCCAGACATTGTAAAAATGATGTAGTACTTCCTCTCGACAATCTTTTGAGACCCCGCCGGAAATACATGGGAGGAGACTCCCACAAAATAGCATTAGAAAATCAACATAAGCAATTCGTGTTGGTTCACCTCCATTTGAAACACGCAAAAGAACGCCAAGCTTTCTGAATAAATAAAGTTGTCAAACCGGTAACAATAACAGTGGGATCGCCAGTATATTACAAGAAACACCAGCGACATAACAAGCTGGAATCAAAATGGCTACCATATTACCGCGTAGTACAGCAGACATCACCACAGGCACAGAAACGAAGGCCGACGCCGGACACTTACGTCTAGCTACTCTGGATGAATGGGATCTATCCAAAGTAACAGGTTGGCAAACCGAGCGACCAACGAGACGGAAAACTTACGTCATGCCACCAGAATCCGAATCCAAATCAGACACTGATGGCCTCCCCTAAACAAATCGCGAAATGCTAACTCAACGACTACGCCGCAAACGCGAAGATTCCTCATTGGAAGATGACATTCCCCTTAAGGAATTACAGACAACTCGAGTGTTGAACGTGTTGACACTGTGTCATAGAAGTTATGATTGGACATTCACAACGCAAGCCAACATGACCGCTCAAGGGAACCACACAATAACGAGCAATCGTCTTTGAAGGTACTACAAAGAGTCAATTTGATGCCACGCGACCAGGATACGAAACTGAACCCCTCAGTCACGGTAGGACCATTTTTATTTTTCGTTGTAGATCTCGAGTGAAATATGTCAGATCTACCATATTAGGGAAAATGGTAGTGGGTATTTCAGATGTATCTACTGTAACAACATATTAAGAGATAGCTATTGGAAGAAACTATCCCATAGTGGACATTGCGCAGTACGAAAACAGGTATTAAAAACAAAACAAAAAATTGCAGCTGCTTTACTCAGATTTAAAAACAAAAACAAACCCAAAACAAAGTCAGAAACGAGTAGATTAACATAAAACCAATAAAATAATAACAGAGCATTACCGATGGCAGAACCGAACACAGCAGCAATGTTTGGGGAACTGGGGCAACACATGGCGAAATGTGGACGATGGATAAAACACCTGGGAAAATGTGCCATCCTGTTTGGATTATCAGACAGGCGCAAGCATATGATTGCTTTACAGACTAGTAGGGGGGCTGTTAGCAACCATATACAGCGATATCTTATAGACAACCCAGAAGGGAATTGGGAGCGTATGCGAACCCAACTAAAAGCACGTTTCGGTGAAGTCACCGATTTACAACATGCTTTCATTTTATTGCAGAAAATCAAACAGGAGAACAATGAAAGCATACAGCTGTTTGCCGAACGCATGTTGACACTTGCGGAGGACACATACCAGGACAGGTACGGTCATCCAGAATCAGTTGATAGGATTCTTCATTGATACTTTAGCATATGACTACCTCAAGATGACCGTTATGCGACAAAATCATGCTACCCTCGGGGCAGCGGTGGTCAGTCTATAATTCATATATGAACTTTGTGGACGGTGCGAGATGACCGTGTACGACTGTGTTGACAGACAGATCTGGCCTCAACCGACCAATGTTGCTGCATAACCCGCATAACTTCCTCGTGCCAGTAGTGTTTAAAAAAAGATCCAGCAAGCTCTATCGAGTCTTTTCTCCACCATGAAAAGCTCCGGCCAGCGGCAATCCAAGAATCTGACGAAAGTAAAACTGAAACATCCGACGATAACGTGAGGCAGATGCAGTTCCTGTGAACATTGTATTCCGAACCACAATCATCCTATCAGTTAACTCTGTGACGAGAACCAAGAGAAGAACTGAACTATACCTTGTGAAATGTGTAACTTATAACCTATTAAAATCTTTCTTAAACTTGATCGATCTTTCGAGTTTATCAACCGTTGTACGAGTGTTTCACAACGTGCGCTCGTACAGCAACGATTATAAAAGAGTACTAGAGTACTACCACTACACAAATCATCAGTGTGTCACTAACCATATGACTGGTAGTGGCACAACTGTCAATTTTGTGACCGAGGGTAAATATCCACAAAAAGACAGCACATAAAGGATGTGTGGGGGCTAAGCGCCCACAATGTGATTACAGACATAGGGATGCCAACATTTTAGAGCAACACGCTACTATGGAGTCCAACTTTTCGATATGATGATGAGAGAGGACCAGTTTACCATCTTACTGAACATTACAAAAGAGATAAGACACAGAGATTTTTAAAACCATGAAGACAAAAGAAACACAGACAGAATTTCAGTTACAAACAACGTGAACAGAGACAACAGATAAGAAACTTGAACTGGGAAAACCATCAACATTAATGGATTACAAGATGAAGCCAGCTGACGAGAGCAGAGAAGATGGATACAGTGGATTAGAGGGCGATCCTTTTTTCTTTTTTTTTACAGGAGCACCAAGCCACTGGGATAAAACAAGAGAGGGGTACCGGCTCCAGTATGTTAGAGAAAAGGCCTGCCTGTGTGGACCACACAGATCATTCTTTCCAGCATGTACCGGAACAATAAAAAAGATAGTGTCTGCCATACTTCCAGAAGGGACCGTGTACAGGCTGGAAACAACATGGATTCCTGACCCATTGGATGTCACTTTCAAAACAACACAGACGGACTAAAAAAAATAAAAAGATAATAAGACCCAGAGACAAAAAGAAGATGACCAGACAGACCAGGACGAAGAATTAACATTCCTTACCTGTGATGAACATTCCTTTCTGGACAGTGGAATTTCAGTTACAAACAACGCCAACAGAGACAACAGATAAGAAACCGTTAACATTCCTTTTCAGTTATGGATATTCCTTGGCAGTGATTAACATTCCTTAGCAGTTACAGATATTTCATACAAGTGTTGGATATTCATTACCGTGACTGACATTCCTTATCAGTGATCAACATTCCTTACCTGTAACCAACATTCCTTACCTCTAACTAGCATTCCTTTCTAAATATTATGGATGTTACTCAACAGTGATTAACATTTCTTAACAGTTACGGATATTTCATACCAATGTTGGATATTCCTTACAAGTGATGGACATTCCTTTCCAGTGAGTGACATTCCTTAGCAGTTATGAATATTTCATACAAGAGAAGAGATGGAAATTCCTTTCCAGTGATGGACATACCTTAGCAGTAGTTAATATTCCTTTTCAGCTATGGATATTCCTCGACAGTGATGAACATTTCTCTACAGTTATCGATATCACTTATTACTTGGGACATTCATCATCAGTGATGGACATTTCTTACCAGTAATGGGCATTTGTGCCAGTTGTGAACATTCTTACGGAAAGTTTATTTAAATACCTTGGATTAGTGACTTGTGGATATTTTCATGTGACGAGCATGAACTGTGGAGATTTGTGATATATCAGTGTGGACTTCTCATGTGGTGCTGCTGCAATTACGCATATATAAACTTTTAGTGATATTCTTGGACTGTGTTATTATTGTGATAAATATTTAAGGTTTGTATTGGTAGCTCAGTATTATTATGTGGTAAGAATAGCTGCAAAAACAGTGTACAGCAGTAAGCTTTATCAACCGTTTTACGAGTGTTTCACAATGCACGCTCATACAGCTACGACTATAAAAAGAGTACTACCACTATACGAATCATCAGAGTGTCACTAACCATACGACTGGTAGTGGCACAGGAACTTATTTGGTGCCGCGACCAGGATTTCTTCAACAAGAAGGAAACTAGCAATCAAACCTAGCAACCCTCCAGCAGAAGGAAACCTCCGGACAAGTGTAGCCAGATTAGAAAGGTAAGACAATTTGTTGTTTCCTCTAGCTTCTACCTAAGTGAACCATGATATAAAGGAATATTACTAACAATAATAATAGGTTATCAAAAGAATTGTGTCTTTTACATATATATATATATATATATATATATATATATATATATATATATATATATATAGAATAGGGAAAGCTTAAGAGACGAACAAACACCATTTAGTCTTTTTTTTTAAACACCAAAACTGCGCTATTCGGAAATTTAGGAGGCCAAATGGCTTTATAGTCCACAACGATGGTCACCCACAGCGCGACACAAATGGTAACGTCGTTCCACGGTGATCCAGCAAAATGCAATGACTGGATCAAAAGTCTAGAAAAGTGTGCGACACTTTTTAACTTAAATGACCGAAAACAAAGAATGAATGCTTACTCCACCAGCAGATGTGCAGTCAGCGATCACCTAAAAAGATACTTGACCGACGAACCCAATGAAACATGGGCACATATGAGGGCCCAGTTAAAGTCACGATTTGGGGAAGTGACAGACGCGCAGCATGTGTATCTGTTGTTGTGTACCGTTAGGCAGAAACATGACGAAAGCTACCAGTTGTTTGCTGAATGACTTTTGACATTAGCCGAAGACGCCTACGCAGCTGTACAGAACCAACTGATAGGTTTTTTCATAGATGGGCTGGAGCATGACTATTTAAAGTTAACCGTGATAAGACAGAGTCCCAATTCTTTTGGAGCTTCCGTAAACGCGGCAATGGCCACACAGAATTTGAGACGTCGTTTTAGCCTCCGATGTGAATACAACGCTAGAGCTCCAATAAGAAATTACAATAGGCCTACTACGTCGTACAACGACCGCGAGCACGCACATTAATATTGACCGACACCGCGATCAATGCAGGTCCTGTCCCCATGGACATTGACCACTTTAGACTTCCTGTGACATGCACCAATTGTTGTCGCACAGATCATCGGGCATGAGATTGCCGATCAAGGAACAACCGCCGCCAGACTTTAAACTAAGAAACTTCTCCCATAAAGAAGCCTATGGGCAAAGTAAACGAAATGAAAGAAACAGTAAACCATAAACGTATCAGATAAGTTTAGCCGTTAACCCCAGATCCTGCATAATGGTAACAGGTAAACAAAGATTGCGTTCCCTTGTAGACACCGGTGCAAAAGTGTGCCTCATGCGCCGCGATGTATATAAGAAAATAAATAATCCTCCAAAATTAACAAAGAGAACTGTAGACTTGCAAGGAGTAGATGGTAGCAAGCTAAAAATAATAGGCTGCTCCGAAATAGGCTTTCAAAATGGGAGGTTTGGAAATTAAACACCCATTCTATGTGATCGAGAACATTAACCGTAATGTAATCCTTGGATGGTGTTGGTTCAAAACAAAACGGCGTCCGACTGTATTACGATTTAGGATGCATTAGAATCAGGAAAACTTACATTTCCCTTGACGAAGACAAACATGTGACTTCCATCGTGAGACTTACTAAAATGGTTGCAATCAGACCTCACACACAAACGGTGTGCTATGTGACCGCAAAAGCTCGGTCATACCACTTGAAGGGAAGTTCATATCAATTATCTCCGAATCAGAGAGGCTTCGCAGCCTGGTCTGATGATAGGTAATTCGATAGGTAAATTATCAAACAAAGCCTGCAACCTGTAATGATAATTAACAGCAAAAACAAGACCTACTATTTAAGAAAAGGTTGTAGCATTGGCAGAATAGAACCTGCAACCAACCTGGATGTAGTTAACGTTGCAGCAGTTATGCACGACGCTCAAGAAAAGAGCCCAACTAAGATAAAATACTGAAGTGAACTAAACGTTTCACTGGAACATAAAACCGTGATAGAACAGCTAGTGGAAGAGAATTTGAATATATTCGCGAGTAGCGGACTGAAACAGTTAGTATGAAAATAGACACAGGTTATATCAAAGTAGGAATGGCCAAAAATGACATGGAAAAAAACCGCATTCGCATGTCATCAAGGTCTATTTGAATTTTCAGTAATGCTGTGCGGATTGTGTAATGCACCATCAATATTCATGGAATTAATGAACACTGTACGAGATTGCGAGATGTTCTCAACTGTGTACCTTGATGGCATACTGATATATTCCGAGATGCTCAAAGAACACCTGAATCATCTGCAATGCATGTTTGACCGCTTACGTCAACACAACTTGAAAGTGAAATTAAAGAAATGTAGTTTCCTAAAGACAGAGACCAAGTATCTTGGATTTGTGATCAATAATGATGGGGTGAAACTTGACGAGACAAAGACTACTGCAACAGCAGCCATGCTTCCCCCTACAACTGTAAAGGATGTCCGCTCCTTCATTGGAATGTGTAGTTCGTACCGTCAATTCGTAGTCGCATTTTCCCAGGTCGCTGAACCGATAGTACCGTTAACAATGAAATATGCCAAATTTAACTGGACTACCGAATGTCAAATAGCATTTGAATCTTTGAAAAAGAGCTTATTCGCTATACCGTTACTCGCTTATCCCAATACAAACAAACCGTGTGTTTTGTACAGACGTCAGTCAGTCATGCATAGGCGTGTGCCTAGTACAACAATGTGACGAACCAACCGATAAGACAACAAACTTAGTGACACACAAAACCACTGGTCAACAATTGAACGGGAATGTTTTGCCATTCATTATGTGCTTCAGAAACTAGATCATTACCTGCATAATGCAGTTTACTATCCACACCCATGCAGAACAAGAAAATCCAAAAGTGGGCCCTGGGCATCGCCGGCTATAATTGTAAGATATAGTACATACCAGGAGGTGAGAACACATGCGCCGATTTATTATCACGTGCACAAACTAATGTCGCAATCCCCGCTAGTAAACCAGTTAATGATTTTAGTATCAATACCCTTCAAATTGATGCACTAAACACCAACCGTTTCGAACCGAAACAATTTGCACGCTGTGGAATAAGCTTACACGATTTTCCAGATGAACCACACGTGACCGCCAATGGTTTAAATATGACTGATGAACAAAGTAATGATCCAGACATTGTAAAAATTCTTAAAAGTATTACCAACGGGACATTCCTGGTAACTGACAATGTGTTGTATTTCCTCTCTAACCCGAATGACCAACCCGAACTCCTGCAGTACGTACCACAGCATTTACGAGAACGAGTAGTCCGACAACATCATGACGAATTAGGAAACATGGGGATTGATAAGACGTTCGACATCATCAAGGCTAAATACTATTGGCCCAACCTGTACAAGGAATTATACAACTACGTAGGTTGTTGCATAACCTGTCAAGAACGTGTGCTTACAAAACAGAATGCACCGGCACAAATAACTGACACGCCACCTTATGCTTTCGCTAAGATAAGTTTAGATCTCAGTGGTCCGTACCCACAAACCCTTTCAGGTAACAAGTACATCATCGGATTCGTTGATCATTACTCTGGTTGGCCCGAAGCCTACCCAGTGAGATATAAGTCTGCACAGAACGTCGCACACTTATTAATAGAAGAAATATTCCCCAGATTTGGTTGTTCTTTAGAGATCGTAACCGATAACGGTACCGAGAATATTTATATTGTGTAATGAAAGAAACACTGGCCGCACTAAACATACACCATGTAACGACATCATATTACCACCCGCAGAGTAACGCAAAAGTTGAAAGGTTTCACCGGATTTTTTCATGACGTGTTAGCCAAGAAAATTAAGGATGACGTAACAACATGGGACGTACACAATAATCAAGCCCTAGCAGCCATACGATTCAATATAAGCGAGAGCATGAAATTCTCACCGTACTACTTGATGTATAACCATGATGTAGTACTTCCTCTCGACAATCTTTTGAGACCCCGCCGGAAATACATGGGAGGAGACTCCCACAAAATAGCATTAGAAAATCAACATAAGCAATTCGTGTTGGTTCACCGCCATCTGAAACATGCAAAAGAATGCCAAGCTTTCTGAATAAATAAAGTTTCAAACCGGTAACAATAACAGTGGGATCGCCAGTATATTACAAGAAACACCTGCGACATAACAAGCTGGAACCAAAATGGCTACCATATTACTGCGTAGTACAGCAGACATCACCACAGGCACAGAGAAACGAAGACCGACGCCGGACACTTACGTCTAGCTACTTTGGTTGAATGGGATCTACCCAAAGCAACAGGTTGGCAAACCAAGCGACCAACAAGACGGAAAACTTACGTCATGCCACCAGAATCCGAATCCAAATCAGACACCGATAGCCTCCCCTACACAAATCGCGAAATGTTAACTCAACGACTACGCCGCAAACGCGAAGATTCCTCATTGGAAGATGACATTCCCCTTAAGGAATAACAGACAACTCGAGTGTTGAACGTGTTGACACTGTGTCATAGAAGTTATGATTGGACGTTCACAACGCTAACCAACATGCCCGCTCAAGTTAACCACACAATCACGAGCAATGGTCTTTGAAGGTACTACAAGAGTCAATTTGATGCCGCGCGACCAGGATATACGAAACTGAACCCCTCAGTCACGGTAGGACCATTTTTATTTTTCGTTGTAGTTCTCGAGTGAAAAATGTCAGATCTACCATATTTGTGCTCAGAGTGTCACGGCTATGTACCCGTTCACATTATGGAAAATGGTAGTGGGTATTTCAGATGTATCTACCGTAACAACGTATTAAGAAATAGCTATTGGAAGAAACTATCCCATAGTGGAAATTGCGCAGTACGAAAACAGGTATTAAAAACAAACAAAAAAAATGCAGCTGCTTTACTCAGATTTAAAAACAAACCCAAAACGAAGTCAGAAACGAGTAGATTAACATAAAACCAATAAAATAATAACACAGCATTACCAATGGCGGAACCGAACACAGCAGCAATGTTTGAGGAACTGGGGCAACACATGGCGAAATGTGGACGATGGATAAAAAACCTGGGAAAATGTGCCATCCTGTTTGGATTATCAGACAGGTGCAAGCATATGATTGCTTTACAGACTAGCAGGG
>JAECMU010064210.1:2129-17748 GCA_016106625.1 Dracogyra subfuscus
ATAATAATAATTAAAAAAAAACAACAAAAAAAAAAAAAAACTAAATAAATTTGTTAAAACAAAAAAAAATCCTAAATAAAAGGGGCACTTCTCCAATTTGAGGGGGTCCGACCTCTTGGAACCCCTCTAGATCCGTCCCAGTGTTCTATATGTAAAATTAGTCCTGTTTTATTGAATGAGGTATCATTTTCTTCCTGTTCATGTCTACTTTATGATTGGAGACATTTATTCTCAATTGGTCACTGTTTGTGGCGATTAGATGCAAAATAGTAAACTTTGTCAGGGCCGGACTCTTTTGAGGCGGATTGAGGTGGAGTGGGAGTGAGGGGGAGGAAATAAATAAATGTGCAACTACAATGGAATCTTAGTTTCTTTTTCTGTTAATCCAATGACTAGTTATCTAATTGGCTGACAGGTGTCTCTCCTGCAGTCATTAAGCAAAATAATAGGGTCAAGGTCATGTTTATTCAAACAAAGGAGGCCATTTTGTCCTTGAAGGAGAGAAAGTTTTGTCTCAAGTTTTTTTCAAAATGTAGAGTGAAGCACAGGTAAATATTGTAAAGTTTAATTGTGTCTTTATTCAAACATTGTTTAAGCTACCTTTAGGCAATTAAACCATCTATCATTGTAGATATACTGAGTGATACTTGTTCCATTACCCTGGGACCCAAGCATCCATGAAAAAATGCACATCACATGCATTATGAAATGCGTTCATCAAGCTTGTCACATAAGGAATTTTCCAGGCAGCAGTGAAGCTTATAGCAAATCAAGTGTCATTGATATGCCTATTGTCTGGGTAGATTCCTGTGATATATTGGCAGTTATAGCTGATTTCCTTTGATTAACCCTTTCACTCCTACACACAATCTTGTCCAAAAAGTTTCTGAAATAAATTATGACAGGTAAAAAGCAGAAATTGTACGTATTTTCTACCCTTTATCATTTAAAATTAAATAAGGCATACGACTGATCCAGGGATATTGAAGACTGAGGCACAGAGGGCAGTAATTAGGGACACTGATTTTATGATATCTAAAGCAAAGGACTTCTATGACGTTGCAGAGGCACATCTTAAAAATCGGCTCTTCATGCGCGAAGATTTTTCGACCTTCTTTCATCGGACATTGATTGTACAAGGGAGTGAGGAACATTTACAAATATCAAAGGAACTCAGAAGTTCCATAGTGTAGGCTCAGCTAATGCTGAAGGGTCCATCAAGACAATAATTCGATCTTGTTACTGTCCTGAGTGCATTGTTGCAAATTACAATAAATGTAACAACAGAGAGTACGTTGGGCCATTTACTACTGTGCACTTTTCAGATGTGATAGAAGAGGCCCCTGATCAACAAGTTCAGTTAGATTCAGACGAAGTCTCTGTTGTGCAATCACAGAATCCAATGTATGAAATGATATCAAAAGACAGTGTATTGCTATTAGGCCAAATGCGGGATCGATGACGGGGTTGAATGTCTTTCTTCCAATGTAACCAGTTCAGGTCATTTTTACTCAGAGGGGACTTTAATATCTGGTGAAAACTATAAGAAAAGGCAGCATATAAAAGAAAGATATTGGTAGTGCTGATGTGATTATTCCTGCAGCTTGTGTGTTGTATGTTGCTATTGAGTTGATCTCGGATGAAAGTCTCCCTGGTTCTTTCATGTTACAGACCCAGGACCATGAAGATATTCTACATTTTTGCTGAATTATTCATTAGGCAAGTAGATGAGTTCATATAGAACATTAGTGAAGCTGGAAAGCCAACAAGTTTTGTGTCCGGTGGGATGATACCGTGCCGATTGTTGCACTTTAGGCACTTGACACATTTTCGACAGAAAAACAGAAGGCTAACTTTGGGTTATGTTTGAGGATATGTCTACTACTGCATAATGTTTTGTTATTGTACTTTTGCATAAGAGTGATTTCTTCTGGTCATTCTGTAACAAAAATAATGAAATTTGATCTAAGGATACCCGAGTAGTGTCAATTTGAAAACTTAAAGGATGAACTGAGAAAAAGGAAAACACGTGCTCGCGATGCAATGCATTTTACATTAAAGTTCTGATCTTTAAAGTTACTTTCGTTAAAAAAATTAAAGGATTTTTAAAGATTTATCTGCAGTTTTCGTTAGGTCTTTTGTCCCACAACCCATACACAAAATACTGAAAAATGGGCAATTTTGACCCTGTGACACTTTTTACCATCAGTTTCTGACATGCGACCAAGAGAGCTAATCGGACATTCGGACATAAATACGCTTTTATTAGTCAGAAACCAAGCTATGTTTTGTTTTGGCAATTGCTGACAACCAAAAAGCTTCTTTATTACAGGGACTGCTATCAGATGTTTCTGACCAATATAATAGTTTTATAATTAAATTACTATTATTTAAGATCAACGAGAGTCAATGTCTGCACCCTTGTTATAACAAAGAAATAAGCATTCTTAAAACGAAAATATTGAGTAGAAGAAATTCATTAAAATCAAGTCACCAATAACACAAAATGGGTAATCGTAGTTTACTTGTAGAATCTAAAACCCTACTGATCATTACCAACACGACTAAAGCAGTTACTGCCCAAACCAAAATGTTAACAACTACAAAACATTACTCTCCTACCTTTAATTACCGTTACGTTTCCCCCAAATTTATCCACACACAAGTTTTTAGAAAACCATTACAGTGACACACCTTCCACATATGCATCTATACTGATGTCTCCAGTATCGACTTTGCTGAAATAGCATAGGGAAAAATAAATGCAGTTTTTAGCCGGCTGCCATTTTGCTTTTTTTATGAAATATTCTTCAAGAGGGGTGAACGACTCCAAAGTATGTTACATGATTAGGGGAGGTTCGGGTAATTGCGGACGTCGGCAAAATGCGGACAATCCTGGCCCCACTCCATTTCATCCTATTACCAGCAGGGCTTTAGATTGAACTAATTTGGGCACAACGGAATTCGAGGGCGCAACGCGTCCGAGTATCTAGGGGGGTTCGGGTGCATGTTTCCCCAGAATTTTTTTTTAAACTCGATTTTGTGAAATGCAGTTTCCTTCATTCTAGAAGTAAAATTCATCAAGAAAAGGCTGATAATGCAAGTCTATTTAATGTATTTTGTTTTTACAGTTAAAAGGTGTGATATAAATAAGAACCACTATTAAGAGTTGCACAATGAAATAATACAATTTAGTAGTCTATAAGTCTGTTAATAAATAGGAGCCTAATAAATAATGCATATGTGTGTACGTAGTTACATGATACCTCGTAAAAAACAGGCTTACTCACATGTCTGTACTATAATGAGGATCTTTTTTATTTCGGAATTTGAGGACTTCCGACCTTTACATTATTAACGGAGCTGTATATATGTTGGGGCGGTGGGAAATATTTTCATATTTTTAATAAAAAACGAAAAACACATATCCTCGAGGAAGACTATACTGGAAATCAACTCTCGTATGATAAACTGAAAGCATTCCTAACTGTCACACGTTCACATGGTATGACCCATAAACTATGGCACTAATGTCAGCGTAACGTATAAGCGAACACGGTTGTTTTCAGTTCTATTTTATCGACTCTAGACTTGTACAAGACACTATTAGTGCTCCATGCATGATGCCCGCGAAAAAAAAGTTTGTAATTGTGCTGGAACAGCAATGGCAACTAACTTATTGTAACTGGTTTCATGTGAAACCGTCGCTGAGTAATTCGGAGCGGCTATATAATCTGCCCGCCACTTATCTTTCTGTGAAAAGTGGGATTTTATTTGGTGGGGATTCTTAAAACAAATCGTTTCACAGAGACTGTTAGGAAGCAGTTGACGGAAACCAGTCAAGGTTAAAAATTGACCGGTTGTATCCGTAATTTTTCGACAATGCTCGTAAGCTGGTCGACGTGTGCTTTTTGCAAGAAGTATTGTGTATACTGGTTTAAAAAAGTTCAGCTTTGAATATTTTTCTTTAATTTTTAAATTATTATTATTATTATTTTATTTTTTTAATAATTTGGGCGCTCTAATTTGGGCGGACGTATTTTGGGCACAACGTTTACCGTTGCGAAATTTGTGCAATCTAAAGCCCTGTACCATATACCATATCGTTCGTCGTTTTACTCGCAAAGTACTGTTGAGACTAAAAATCGGTACAGAAATTTTGTAGTGCTATTTTTATACCGGTGTAAACGGTGCTTTGGATCCGTCATGCGCACAACAATCGTCTGCCACCCATGTTAAATTTTCATCCGGGAATTTTTAAATGCTGTATATTTTGTAGCATCCTACCTTTGAACCGTTGTCATCTTGAACGAGTAAGTATATTTTTGATTATTTAATCTATTCTAAGAAAACATACTTAATATTGAATTTTCTTTTACAGAATAAAACTTATTATATTTATAAATACATAAACACATATTTAATTTTAGAAAACAAGTCTGTCCGCAATTAAATGACCACTTAAATTTCAGTAGTTAAAATGCGGACAGCAGAATTTATGCTACCAGGATCACTTTTTAAAGCTGCAGTCCCTGGAATAATGTTTTTATTATTTAAGCATATAGAATAGATGATTCAGTTCTGTTTGGTACATAAAAGACCCACCACCTCCCACTTGTTAAAATGTCTCTGTTAATCGATAGCATCTTAAAAAGTGCAGCAAACTCAGGAATGTCCATTTAAGTCATTGTTGAACGTTAAAACTTAAAAGAAAAAGAAACGACTTATTGTTAATTTATATTTAGTTTTTTTTTTTTTTTTTAATGTTTACAGAATGGCTAGATCGCGATCAGTGTGTGTTGAACTATTTAAAAGGGAGCTGGGATCAAGAAATACCCTATTTTATTCCATTGCAATCCAGAAACTAAATTATATAGCATCAGTTGAGTGGATGCACAATGAGGAATGCATATTTACCATTCTTAATATCCTGAAATACGTTTCAACAAATGATTCAACAGCAAGGTTGTTGATAGAAATTATTGAACAAGAAAAACATAATGAGTGTTCGGGCATCGTGAATATTGCCAACATTCTTATGCACAGATGTATGTGGATGTGTGAAGACCTCAAAGAATGCCTGGAAAGTGCCATTGACGATACTTAAACTTTTGATTCAGACAGCTGAACACACACGTTTACCTGTTACATATGCATTATCTACATTTACCTGTTACATATACATTGTTAAATTCAATAAATAAAAAACAACTACAATTTTACACGTTTTTTTGTACTGACATTTATTTAGAAAATTATTATATTTCAGAATGTCGTCTGCAAAGAAAACTTATGACATGGTAAATTTGGAAAGAGCGGTTCAGCCTGTTAATGCTAAGGAAATGACTTTCGGGAAAACGTGCCATGGAAGTTGGTAGAGGAAGAAAACCTGCGTTGCCATCAGCTATTGAGGAGAAAATTGTTAAAACGTTGAAACGGGCATCGCAGATGGGCGTAGGAGTAAGTAGGAAGCAGCTGCTAGCGCGAACAGGAATGGTAGTAAAACGATTAAAAATTAAAACCCCTTTCAAGAAGTCCGTGCCTGGGAAAGACTGGTGGCAGGGTATGAAAAGGAGACATTCTGACCTGGCAATTAGAAAACCTGAAAAACTAGGGACCCTTCGTTGCCGCATGATGAATCATTCGAAAGTTGAAGCGTACTTCAAAGATCTGGGGGAAGTGTTAGAAAGTAACTTTTGACAAAACCAAATTTAATCTGGAACTGCGATGAAACATTTGAACATGACCCTATCAAAATTATAGCAGAAAAGGGGGTGAAAAATGTAGCAAGTCGCACAGCAGCCAGCAGAACACATGTGACAATCTTGGCATGTATAAATGCAGCAGGTCAGCGGATGAGCCCACTCTTGATTACAAACGGAAAAACACGAACATCGCTCTATGGCATTAATACCACGGCGGCACCCATTGGAACAGTGTGGGATTACCAGGAAAATGGATGGATAGACGACAGAATTGGGGAGTGTTGGTTCAAAGAGGTGTTTCTGCAGCAGTGTGGACCAGAGCGACCACAGCCCCTTATTCTGGATGGCCACTCGTCACACGAGACACTGGCTCTAATTGAAGAGGCTATTGCGGCCAACATCCTCATAATTGCCCTGCCACCTCATACCACCCACTTTCTGCAGCCCCTCGACAGGTGTGTTTTTGGCCCGTTCAACAAGGCATTCAATGCTGCGTGTGCCGAATTTGTGCAGGCCGATTCCCTGCACTTGGTCAATAAATGGACGTTCCCGTCTTTTTAAGACGGCATGGGAAACCGCTGTCACAAAACAAAACGTCCAGAGTGGCTTCCGAGCATGCGGTATTTATCCCTTTAATCCTTCTGTTATACCAGAATCAGCTTTTCTTCCAAGCCATATTTCTGATCGCGCTACTGCCACAGATTTGTCGACTTCTCGTTCGTTGCCGTCGTCAACCATCACCACAACCGATCTTTTGCTGCCTTCTTCTCAGCAACCCGTATCGACACTGCCGCCTGTATCAAACACTTCACCGGCTGAGGGACCGATAACCACTCTTGCGACAATTGACATCCTCAATCAGATACCAGCATCGTCAAGTCTGGACAACCCAGACGATCTACTTAACCTAATTCTAAATGACCACATAGAAATAGTTGCCATGGCTGATAGTGAGGGAACAGCTACAACCCCAGCATCCACTTTTGAAGGCGCTATGTGGAATTCAGAAATAGAGACCATATTTTTACCGTCTGTCGCCAGTCCACCAGATAATAGTCAACCAAAGAAAGCATCCACCTCTCGCTGCTAGTCGCATCGCCTTCTCACCAGTGAGGAAATAGTAGGTCAAAAACGGGAAATAGCCGAGAAAAAAGCTGACAAAGAACGCCAAAAAATGGAAAAAAAGGAGAAAAAAATGGAGGAAAAAAGAGTTAAAAAATGTAGCACCAAACCAAAGAAGGTCAAAACATCGAAAGAGGAATAAATAGTAACATAAGCCGAACGGTGAATTCCTTCCAGAATTGGCGGAGAGAGAGAGTGTGTGTGTGTGTGTGTGTTAGAGAGAGAGAGAGAGAGAGAGAGAGAGACAGAGAGACAGAGAGAGACAGAGAGAGAGAGATTCATATCTAGCGAAATATACGTTATGCACAGTGACGTAACTATGGGGGGGGGGGGGGGGGGCATCTAACTGTAGACCCTTGAATCGTCAACTTCGCCTGTTCCAATTGCTAATGACATCATTACCTTTCCGGGTGTTATTGTTTATTTGATCACGTAAAAATAATGTAATTAACTAATCACAATACAGAACGCATTCGTCGTCAGTTTACAATATTGAGTTAAAGTTTTGCGTTTACACTTAGTTTCTCATAAACTATAACTTCTTAGTCATTGAAACGTGGTTAATAGTTGCACCATTCACTTAGGATGCCCATCGGTGGGCACAGTAGGCTATATCTCGTTCTAGCGACTGACCACGACTGGAAGTATGTGTTATCCTGGCTGTGGGGTGATGCATATAAAAAATCCCATGCTACTAATGGAAAAAGTTTGCGGGTTCCCTCTCTAATACATTGTCAAAATTACCAAATGTTTGACATCCAATGCAATAAATAATAAATAAATGTGCTTTTGTGGTGTTGTTAAACAAAACAAACTTAGTAACACAAGCCGAACTGTGAATTCCTTTAAAAATTGGCGACGAGAGAGAGAGAAAGAGAGAGAGATAGAGAGAGAGAGAGAGCATATCTGCATAACCGATGAAATTATGAATATGTGAATTAATAAAGAAAACAAAACTTATGTGTTCATTGTTGTTTTACCTTAAGTTTATTGATTCACACAATAAACTGTTTCCGTGTTTGTTGCACTTGTAGATAGGACCAATTAATGTACTCTGTCCTTCAAAGAACTGAAAGCTTTGGCAGCTGCTATGAAGTTAAATGTTTCAATACCAGGTCCAACAAGTTTAACAAACATTAGCCTGTTGAGCCTTTCAGGCGTCAATCGGTTTCTCACTCTGCATTTTGCACAGAAAACCCCCTCTCACACGGCGCGGACGAAAAAAATCTGGAAACTGATCATGGAAACCAGTGATTAAAACCTTCAAGAAGTTTTCGAAGTTAAGAGAACTGTACGACTTTATGTATTGATCATTGTTGGAAACTCGTGGTCGATAACTGTCGTAACATTCTGGAAAGGGGAATCTAATTTTATTATTATAAACTTAATATGTTAAGCAAGTTGCGTATCCAGTCGTATATTACACTCGATTTGGAAAAAAAATATGTCTTAAACACAATTAGAAAATTACGCAAATAGAATATTGAAAAACACCAGTTAAAGACCGTCCGAAATTTCCTGATTGTTTGGAATGTCAAAATCCGAAAATGACCGAGCCAGTATATTCAAGTGGACCAGAAAGTAACACGACGGTTTCAAGAGATTAAAGCTATTTATAGATCAGGCGTAATGTGGTTCTAAAGTACCGGCATTTTGAAAACGTTATATTTGCGTGCATATGTGACAAAATAATTAAAGCATTTCGTAGTATGGTTTTTAATCGAATCCATGACAGGTACAAAATCTATTGTTCAGCGAGTTATTTTGTGCGTCCCAAGGGACGCACTTTGTTTATTTTTGCGGGTCCAAACGATTTTTATTGCGTTCAATACGCACGTTTTGTGCGTCCGGTAAACCCCTGATATAGTAATAATTTAATTTATTACATAATGTAATGAATTAAAGAATTCTTTAACTGTGACAATTTCAGTTAAAGAACAAATGATGAAACCTGCAATAGAGTGGCCTAAGTAGTATGAATTCCTTGTCCGCATTTCCCCGACGACAATCCGCATTTTCCCGATGTAAGCTGTCCTTGTTTTCCTTTAATTTACGACAACGAAATAACGTTTAGCCAATGTCTGGCCTCGATATTTACGAAAAGAGAAAGAAGCCAATCAACTTTCAACTATTATATGTAGGTATTTACCTATAATATTGTGGATATGAATCGACAAATGTAGCGAGTGCTGAAAGTGTCCGCAATTACCCGAACTTCCCCTAATGTAAAATAAATTATCTTTAGTGATATTTTTAAGCAAACAAAAAATAATTTTAAAACTTAATATGACGTCATCACGTTTGTTTTTTATACCATAACGTGTTATGACGTTGCTAGATTAAGTCATATACTTTCACCCCTCTTGGAGAATATTCCTTAAAAAGTCAAAATGGCAATCGACACGAAATTACATGTTTGTTTTTTTCCCTATGCGATCTGACATAGTTATCATCTAGTATGTGGAATCTGTTTCAATGCAATGTGGGTTTTTGTTTTCTAGATTTCTTTCTGGAGTAAAATCTAACACAAAAATAAAGGTAGGAGAGCAATTGTTTGGCAGTTGTTAACATTTTGGTTCGGACAGTAATTTTTAAAGAATCAAAATTCCAAGTCTGTTAGCAAAACTAAGATGGCGGACAGCACTGTGTCGGTTAACGAAGTCGTAAACGAAGTAAGACAGTCTTGCCACCAGAACAGAACAGAACAGAACTTTATTTCACTCAAAGCACCATCCGGTGGCATCAGAGGAGTACATTATATAAATTATATCAATACATATACACGCACACGTTAAAGTGACAAGTGTTTATAACAAACAAATAAGTAAGATTAAGATATATAAAATGGGTTTTCAGGAGGTAAAGTGGTTATTAATAATATTAATAAGTTCATAAAGCTTTTTAAGGATTCTGATACGTTTACAGTTAAACAGTTCTCCCAATGTAATTACATTTGGTCTAATAACATAGTATGGCTTCACACTAAGCTGTATGATAAAAGGGATGATTTCAACTTTCCAATCGTCAATTTCCCATTCATGTCGAGCAATATTCCTTCTGCTCCATCTTTTGGTGTTTATATTTCACAACTTCTAAGATACCTCAGGGCATGCACATCATATGCGAATTTTAAAGACCGACATACCATTCTAGTACAGAAGTTGTTTCATCAGGGTTATAACATCCAAGGACTCCTGAGGCTTTCAAAATGTTTTATGGTCGACACTGTGAGGCCATCTCACGATATCACGCATCATTGACACAAATGATATCTGATGCAATACCCTATTTTGACCTTGTACGTACATTTTCAACTTTTTGGTGAAAATGGTGTACACTTTTACCTTATGTAGACTTTACATAGGTGCGGTGGGTTGTGCTCATGACGGGTGCCACCGGTGGGGCAGGATATGCTCACCTTTCGCGAACACCTGATATCATCACCATTTTAATGCATGCCATCACAGTCCTATGTATTCCATTGGTATCTGTGCGGGTGTGTGTTGCGGACTGGGAGGTGCAGGAAGGATGAAATCTCCTTTGGCGGTGCAGGAAAGATGAAATGCACACTGCCGTATCTCCTTTGGCGGTGCAGGAAAGATGAAATACACACTGCCGGTCCCCCTGTTAGCAACTCGCCCCATGGAAACTATCACGACATTGTATAGAACGTCCTCTGGACTCTGCCTTGTGGCACCACATCACCATTTGTTGTGTCGTTACTAGTTGTAGCAGCTTGATATAGTCCGGTTTAGGAAATAGGTCCTCATTAGAAAAATAGTAATAAATAGAAATATTTAGTTTTCAAAGTTTTCTTTGATGATTACAGGTAGATTGACCTTTGTAGTAATTAAATGACCCAGTAGTTGTACATTATTTGGTATTCGCATTACTAAGGAAAAGCATTTGTAAGTGCGCTGTGCGGTCAGATGGAAATGGGTGCATAATAGCAAAATGAGACGGGGCCCTGACATTTGGATGGATAATGACATTTTTTTTGTGGTCAACCCGTATTGATTTTTTGCATGCCAGTCAACAAGTGATTGTAGGTTCAAAATTGGTAGTCACTTAATCCTTGCGATATCATGCTATTTTTTACACAATTTAATCTGAGGCAATATTTGCATGTAGATCCATTGGAAAATAAATGGTGGTGTGCAACCTTGTGCAGAGATACGATTTTGACTGCGCCATGGTTTTGTCGTTTAGATTTAGTAATAGCTTTTGTTCCTTGTTGAATTTATAACAAATAAAAATATAATGAAACTCATCTCCGATATCACCTATATTACATAATGTACATGTTCTATCTTCTTTTGGAACATTGGACCATCTGCCATTTTCAATTGGTAAGACATGGTTAGATACACGAAATCGGAGAAAAGTGGTATAATTGTTCCTGTTAGGTATATTAAAAGTAACTTTCAAATTCTATTTTCTCTTTAAAAAGCACATGCCTGGTTCAGTAATACTGCTGTGCCAGTTCTGAATATATTGGTATTCTAGTCATAGCTTAATGGTTCGTTTTAGACATTGAACACATAAAATGATGTGCATCCCATACATTATTATAACAGAGTCTGTAAAACATAGCATGCATATGTACAATCCATTTATATTATGTGCCGTATTGAATAAAGTCATAAAACATTAGTTTGTAAACACACAAGGATACTTTTGTACTTCTACCTGTTAAAAGTCACAAGGCAGTAAGAACCGGGGGAGGGAGGGGTGGGTGAGTTGAGGATGTAAAACGTCTACAGCTAAATGGAACTAGTGCAACACATGAACACGCAAACCACAAATATATAACCTACTGTACTAGCCCGAGTATTCTGACTGTAAGAGAGCTAATCGGACATTTGGACATACATACGCTTTTACTACAGTCTGAGTCCAAGCTGTGCATTGTTTTGACGTCTAATATCTTTACGTAGATCATTTTAGAGTTAATTGATTAAAACAAATCCACAAATCCACACTGCCTGTCCCTCTGTTAGCAACTCGCCCCATAGTGGATCATGGAAACTATCACGACCTTGTATAGAACGTCCTCTGGACTGCTTTGTGCAGGGATACGATTTTGACTGCGCCATGGTTTTGTCGTTTAGGTTAATAACTAATACGCACACTACAGAAAGAAATCTTGCTCAGTGTTTTCCTCCACTCTTCTCTCCCACCCCGGGACAAGGTGGGAAAGCCCCACCTTTTTAGAAGTAAATTTATTGCTGAAAACGTAGGTGCCGATTGCCGTGACGCGAATTATAGTGAAGTGTGCAAGAGTCAGGTGAAGTATAATTATTTCAGTTTGCATGTCAGTCTGAAAGAAAGAACAAACTAACCGTAAACTGAAATAAACAAAATAAAGCATTATGTACAGATTAAAATGCCCCTGTAACACAAACACTCAACTCCGAGTGTCAACGTGTAGCGGTATTGTCCTGTACAGCACATGTAAATGTTGTATGATTATACCCCTTCTCTGTAATGGTCTAATCCGGCTCAGTCACAGTCAGTCATATAACTAAAGTATGTCGGAAATAGAATGAAAATGATTTTCGTCGATTATTTCTTTCATGTTAAACTGACAAGTAAATATTTTGTAAATAGCCATTTAATGATACTTTACCTAATTTAGCATTTATTTGTTGGGCTCTCATTGATGTATAAGATGGCTGGTGTTTACTCTTGAAACGAAACTAAATACGTCAGTGAACAGGTGATTTGTGACCTTTGCTGGAACAGACTAAAACACGTTTTGATCGATATGTGTCAATTTGATTTACCCTTAAACAAACTTTTAATTTAAAACTGCAAGTTAACTTATTATTTTGGATTGCAGCATAAATTATTAATGATGACAAGCATATTTATTAAATATAAATTCAATATAAGTACATTGGAAATGTACTCAATGTTGTAACAATTTAAAGGTGCTATATAATGCGACCTGTGATAAGGATTCTCCAATTAAAACAGTATTTCCTACCAGTAGATACAATTATTTCCTATAATCATTTATGGGCATATTGTTAAAGGTGTCTCATTGGGTAACATTAAGATAGCACCTTTAATACCGGTATAATGGATCGTTATAATGGCTCTTGACAGTTTTGCTCAAAATTTACTTATCATTGACTACATATATTTTGTGTTGGGAGGGATAGGGGCAAACCATCATCAGAAAGAGTCCTCACATATCGTTACAGCAATGAAACTGACACATGTTGACCAACATTTGTTATAGTCTATTCCAATTAAGTACAAATCACCTTTTCTTTTAATTTCAAGAGTAAACACCACCTTGAAACACCAATGAACGCCAAGCAAGTAAATGCTAAATTAGGTAGACTATCATTAAATAGATAATTACAAAATATTTACTCGTCAGTTTAATATGTAAGAAATAATCGACGAAAATCATGTTTATTCTATTTCCGACAGTACTTTAGTCTAAATTCATAAATGATTTAAAAACCCAGACCGCTACGCCAGCAAACTTCTTCAAATGTAATTGATATACTCACAAAAAACGGAAATCATGTGTGTTTTGGCAAATTGCTCTAGCTACATCTGACGCAGGCACGTGTACACAGGTTTTGAACTACACAACTGGCTACTCATTGGTGCATGATTAGATTAATAAAAATAAATCTTATAATAACATAAAAAGAAATACCACAATTTGACACTGTTATTTTGCAGTGACGATGCAACTTTCTCTTTATGGATGGTACTTCTATACTACAGTGACGTTCCAAATGTTTGTTATTGAAAGTTCATTATGCGATGTTAGTATTATTCAGCTTTTGTGACATTTTTGCATTTTTGTTTACGTAAAAAACACTTTCAACCTTTGTAAAATGATAGGCAATCCACTATTATGTCTACATATATTCCTTTAGAGATAGAATTGCAGCAGATAATTTAGGCGCCTTAGCGATCCGTACACATTTATACACACTCAATACTGAGCCTTTGGTAGCAAATCACAACCGTTGCAATATACCGTTGTATACAGGTTTGCCGCCCATTAAGTATCTTAAAATCAGTCTAAAACATTTCTCATAATACTAGTAGTATGTCTGCATGAATAAACTTACTGTAATCGTTTAGTCTGCAAGTTTTAATTTCTGAACGTCTACAGGCCACGACGTAACCGATTTGCGGTTCGTATACATTTAAATGTACGTAACCGACAAGCGAACAGAACGGCGGTACGCGTGAAATATTGTGCCCTGAGTTACACCACATGTATTGATTGTACAAAAAGTAATCCCTTACATGCAGAATTTTCATTTCGCTTATTCCTGGTTAGTAATTGACATATATGCACTTGCCAAATCTCTTCGTCTACTCCCCAGTTTACCTAATATATAATTTTATGAAATAAATATATGGCAAAATTAATTCCCAAAGTATTCGACCACTTCAAAAAGAAAGAAATAAGAAGTTTTGTTAATTCATTATACTCTGGTTGTAGCATAATTTGAGTGCAGCAGTGAGCAGTATGCAATAATTGACCAGAAGACCTAATAGGCTATTCAACCACTTTCTAATTGACTCTAAAGTTATGAACATTTACATACGTTTACCATCCGCTACAGAACTGGCCAAAAAGAGCAACATATGTCAGAAGCTTCCTAGGTCTGCGATCTTATTATCGGAAATTCATGCATCACGATATTGCACTGCCACTACACAAATTAACCAATAATGGAATAACGTTTATCTGGATAAATGAAAGCAACCCAGCCTTTGAGAAATTAAAAGAAGCTCTAACAACTGCACTGTTCTTTCCTATCCTTTGACAAATCGCCAATTCGCCAATTCATCCTAGACATCGATGCCATTGTCCAAGTGGTGGTCGGCGTGTAAGCATAGTATTGCCGAAGTCATCCAGAACGAAACTACTGCATCACACAAAAATGTCTACTAATGATTGTTACAGATTTCAAACACGTTCATAGCTATTTGCATGGGCAAGACGTTCTGCTACATACTGATAATGTTAGTTGAATGAAAAACCTGAAGCAACCCAAGTTGATTGTGGGTTGCAATATTATTACAAAACATTTTGACACATGCTTGTTTCATTAACTAACCATTACGTGTGTTTCTTCTATCGACAGCATTACAAATTATGGGGCGACAATCCAGGAAAACATGTATATGGTCAAGTTTTCAAAAGCTAATATTCGTGGCAATTGTAAGGCTTCCATACTTCATTTTGTGTTAATAGAATTATGTATGTTACCGGGTCAAGAGTATTTATTACAATACATAGTTGTAATACACAGTTTGATATTTCCATAGTGACTATGTATACAAGTGTTATGTTGTGTCATACCTTTTAATAATGTTCATCACATATAAATGAAAACAATTATATGTAAAGTGAAAGTACAAATTTTGTATAAAACATTCAGTTTAACATGCAATGAAACATCATTAAAGTTTACTGGGAGTGGTATTTTTTTATTATTATTATTATTATTATTATTTTTTTTTTTTTTTTTTTTTTTTTTTTTTTTTTTTTTTTCTCCCCCTATTCATGAGTATTGGAGAAATTATATTTTCTGTGCTACTTTGTTCTATTAATCACAGCATAGTGACGCTACTTTATGTGTACGGCAATGCGTTTATTTTATTTTGTTTGCCAAATTTACTATTTTCTATCACTTGTATTTTTTTTATATTTTGTGTATGTTGTAGATACTACTCACTAGAGTATATTAAAGTAAATATGAATCACGGGTGAAGAAAGGTGCCAACAAGTGGGGGTGGGGGTG
>JAECMU010064214.1:4389-20876 GCA_016106625.1 Dracogyra subfuscus
GGGGGGGGGGGTGGTTGTCCCATTAAATTAAAATAGCTCGTCCCCAGCGCATCACTCCAGCTAAGAGTAGTTGGTAAATGAGAGAAAGGTATAACATAAACTACTACTGTCTAATTGAACAGACTAATATTACTGCATGTGAAATACTATATACATAAAATATATGCAGACAGTATTAAGGTCCGCAACTACAAATCTAAAATTAATGTTTGTTTAAACTAAGTATACAAGAATGGAATTAATGATTGTAATGGATGTTTGAAGGGGAGAGAGGTATTTTATTCAAACGTATTTACCAAGAGTAAGGGCAAAGGTAAAGACATTTTATTTTGTTATCGTAACTACTATGGTGCTGATGCATGTTAGTATAAGTAATACACACTTTAATTTAGTCACATTTTGAAGTAGATTGATCAATGGCCCATTTATACCATAAATGAATAGTGAATCTCATCACTTGTATATCTATAGTCCGTCCTATCCTCATACAAAAATACGAAGTACGAAGAGAAGTCAAAGCATTTTGGTAATATCAAGAAACATTACTAGTGTTGTGTGCAATTTAGAAAATAGTCGGCTCAGACATGAATTGCTTGTAGTAAATTCCATAGGATAAAAAAGGCGTTCGCTTTGTGAAGGACTATAGCAAGGTGTTTACATCACTAACTACAAGCTGTCTGTGTATTAAGTTTGTTTGTGTTTTAGGTTAACACCAAACTGCAGATATTCAATCTCTCATGGAATGGGTTTGCCACTAATGGAGCCGCTGCTTTACAGAGTGCTCTGAAGAAGAACAAGACCTTGCGAGTTCTAGATCTCACGTATGTTTATATGTCCGTTTAGGATTGTCTTTCCTGTGTTTACGCCGTACAATATCTAGATCTCAGATCAAATTATCTTTCAAGTCTTCAGTCTTCAATGTTATATCAAAATATGTTATATATATTTTATGTCTTAAGTATCTTTACATGTCCGTTTAGGTTTTGTACCTCTTGACGGTTCATACCGTGCAACAGGCCCGTACGCAGGATTTTTTAATGGGTGAATTGCTGATGGGTGGATGCGAGTTTAAAATGATAGAAATCAACATGAAAATAAACCCTCAAAACAACAACGATTGGGTAACGTTATTTATATTTAATAGAGAAAAGTGGAGTTTTAGTTAAAAAAAAATTGGGGGGGTGCGTACACACCAGTCGCACCCCCACCCCATCCCGCGTAGGGACCTGTGCAATATCTAGACCTCAGATAAAATTATCTTTCAAGTTTGTAATCTTTAATGTAATATCAAAATATGTGACATATTGATATTGTGAGACTTAGATCTTGCGTATGTTTATATTTCCGTTTAGGCTTTGACTTTCCTGACTGTTTTCATAACGTGCAATATCTGTATTTCAGATCAAAGTATATTTCAAGTCTGTAATCGTTTTGCTTTGAGACATTTTATTGATCAGAAATAAAAAGTCAAAAGGATTGTACAAAGGACAGAGCCTCTATTAGTGCTCTCCTAAACAATATGGTCATCAGACAATAATAAATATTCATAATCACATATAAAACATAATAACATAATGTCCAATGGCATTGCCAATGGCATAAAGTATTTAACATATTTAATATTTATTAATATACAGTAATAAAATGTAGGGAATAGATAGAATAGTAATGGGATAGTAGATACAAATTATGATAGTGACGATCATATTGTTGGAGCTAAACCTTATATAGGGCAGTACAAATCAGAATAATAAGTTAGTTCAACTCGAATGTCTCACTTTCAGCGTTATATTTATGTACTGCTTTAAAAAATTAAATAGTTTTCTTCAATTGCTAGGTTTATTAAACCGGATAATAGTAGATCAATGTTTACGATATCAAGGTAATTCCTTAAGGATGCAGATAAATCATATCTTTGTCTGATGAACAGAGGGCAGACATAAAAATAATGAAAATTATCTTCATAGTTATCTCCACATGTACATCTTGGGATATCAGACAGATAGATTACAAATAAGTGATAGTTTAGCTTGATAGCAGAATTACGAAGCTGACAAAGGATAATGTTACATTTACAATTTCCATAAAGACAGAGTAGATTAAGGATTATAATATTTAATGTGATATTAAAATATGTGATATCTTGATTTGCGAGTCTTAGGTCGTACGTATATATTTTATTTTTTTTATTATAATTTTTTTTTTTTTTTTTTTTTTATTATTATTTTTTTTTTTTTTAACAACGCACTCAACACATTATAATTACGGTTATATCGGCGTCGGACATATGGTTATATCGAGGAAAACCCCAGTGGTTAGCTGACGGGGATCGATCCTAGACCGACCGCGCATCAGGCGGGCACTGTACCACTGGGCTATGCTGCCCACTATATTTCTATTTAGGCTTTGTCTTTCCTGACTGTGTTCATAACGTGCAATATCTATATTTCAAATAAAAGTATATTTCAAGTTTGTAACGTGATATAAAAATCGTGCCTGTATTCGTGTTAACAGCTTAAACATGTTTCCTATTTGCTATGTATAACATTTAAATGTTTATTCTAATTAAACTCGTTTGTAAGAACAATAACAGAATCACTAACATTTGAGCCAGCCAGCTCCTGGTATTGTCTTACCTAATGACGTCATCGGATGAGCAACACAATAGTAGGGTTACTTGCATACTATTGCTGTAAGTGTACGTGGTGCGGGGCGGGGGTGGGGGACAACTTCAAGAAAACATTATACAGATATTCGGGCAAAATTTGCTAACCTGAGACCTGTTTACTATGTATTTCCATCATTCTATCCACTAAAGTAGTTGTAATCCATGTAAAAATGCGTAGTGATTCGGTTTCAACCCTATATAGCTGTTTGGTAGTAATGCTAATACGAATAAATGCATTTTTGTTGAATTCGGGCAAAAGTCATCCTGCACCACCACCACCACCCCCCCCCCCCCCACACACCCCCACCCCACCCCTTACAAAAAATGGAGCCTGTACCCCTATTAAAACTGTTGTTTTAATCTCGCATAAATATTGATTTATCTGTTTACTGAGTCGACTGAACAGATATAGTTCTTGATCTGTAGTTTATCGAGTTGAGTGAACAGAGATATTTACTGATATGTTGTTTATCGAGTTGAGTGAACATAAATATATATTTATCTGTTCACTGTTTGTTTTTTGTTTTTGTTTTTGTTTTATTTAACGACGCACTCAACACATTATAATTACGGTTATATCGGCGTCGGACATATGGTTATGTCGAGAGAAAAAAACCAGTGGTTAGCTGACGGGGATCGATCCTAGACCGACCGCACATCAGGCGGGCACTGTACTACTGGGCTATACTGCCTGCTATATCTGTTCACTGAGTCGACTGAACAGATATATTTCTTGATCTGTATTTTATCAAGTCAAGTTAAAAGAAATATTTATTGATATGTTTATTGAGTCGAGTTAACAGAAATATATATTTATTTGTTTTTCGAGTTTAGTGAACAGAGATATTTATTGATCTATTGTTTATCGAATCGAGTGAACAGAGATATTTATCGATCTATTGTTTATCGAATTTAGTGAAAATACAATTTATTTATCTGTTCATTAAGTCGACTGAACAGATATATTTCTTGATCTGTAGTTTATCAAGTCAGGTGAACAGAGATATTTATTGATCTGTTTATCGAGTTGAGTGAACAGGGATATTTATTGATCTGTTGTTTATCGAGTCAAGTGACAGAAATATATATTTATCTGTTTATTGAGTTGAGTGAACAGAGCTATTTATAGATCTATTGTTTATCGAATCGAGTGAACAGAGATGTTTATTGATCTGTTGTTTATCAAATTACGTTAACGCATATTTATTTGCTGTTTATCGAATTGAGTGAACATATATATTTATTGATTTGTTTATCGAGTTGGCAGAACAGAGGTATTTGTTGATTTGTTGTTTTTCAAATTGAGTGAACAGAGATATTTATTTGTTTTTCGTGTCGAGAGAACAGAGATATTTATTGGTCCGTTGTTTATCGAGTAAGTGGACAGATATGTTTATTGATATGTCTGTTTATCGAGTCAGTTGAACAGAATTTGATTTTAATGTGTGGGTTTTTTTTCTTCTCAGGAATAATCGTCTGACTCAGCCGGCGGCCGTGAAACTAGCAACATGTATCAGGAAGAACACTGGTCTAGAGAACCTCAGTGTGAGCAGACTGTTTGCTCCAATAACAGTCTCTACAGACATCATACAACTATGTTCACTTTGTCATCCTATAACTCTGTCCCTTTAGTTCAATAAGCGTGTTAATTTAGTCCTACACCAGTTTTCAGTTAGTTCTACAAGAGTGTTTAATTACTCCTTATAAAACAGTGTTCACTTAATACTCCTACACCACTTCATTTAGTTGTAATCTTCATACAACTGTTCACTTTATCTTATAGTCATCTTACAGCAGTGTCAGTCCTCATATAGCGGTGTTCATTTAGTCTTAGTCCTATAATATTTAAAAAAAAACAAATGTCAACAGGCAGGATTTCAAACTACTGCACCGATTCGCATGGCATTTGACGAACAGTGAGTTTAGCCACTTGGCCAACCAGGTTTTCCATAGAAATGGAAGTTCAGTTAAGTGTTGTTTGAAAGCTTGCTAGCGAACCTCAGCTCCAGACAGAATAAAGAGTGTTCACTTAAGTCAAAATCTTGTTACAATATTCACTTAGTCCTCCTACAAGTATTCACTTACTAATAGTTCTATTAATAGTTTTAGTTCTACAACATTCATTTACTAATAGTCCTATTAACGATGGTTTTCATTACAGTTGAACCTGAATCAACTTGGCAATGATGGTTTGGACGTTTTACTTAAAGCTGTTGCAAAGAACACAAATTTGAAAATTTTGTCTATAGAGGTGAGATAGTATGAAATAACCCCAAATCAGGGTCGTATATGGCTTAAACTAAGTGGGGTGAGTGGGCAAGAACATTTAATTGTGAAAGTTTGGGCATAAACTCTAGCAGTTGAAACCTGGAAATTTGAAGTATCATAGATATAGTCTATGTTCCCAACTTCAGGACTAAAACATTAATTTTGTTGAGTTACTATATATCTTTATACATTTTTATAATCTGTTTGTACCCACCACAATATAGTGTGTCTTCCCTAGTCCAGTCATTAAAGGGTTTTTTTTTAAAGGAAGTTCAACGATATATCAATGAATTTTAGCTCTTTGATACCTCTACATGTTTGTTGTTGGGCTTTTTTTATGACTGGTGAAGATGGAAGTTAACTGGCATTCTGAATCCCATTTCAAAATGTTCATAATCATTCTGAACCACTCTTCACATGCCAATGATAAACGTATCGGATGTATATTATGTCCATTATGTCATAGTGAATATGACTTAATTGTGCTTGTCATATGCCGTCATTCGAATATAGCCGATGTCAATGTGGTTACAAATATGTTTAGAGATAGTGATTTAGTGGATATCCTAGTATAGGCTGAAGTTGCCTCTTCGGGATTTCTTTCCCAAATTCCGCTAATGTGACACATCCCACCATCTTATAGTAAGGCGAGGACAAATTTTGGGGTAGGGATAATAAAATGTTTCATAACTTGCAACCAATGGAGATAGCCATATTAATTAGCACCAAATGTTTTTTAATTTATTATTAAACCTATATACACACTGATATATAACATATACAAATTAATGTCATAATGAGGTCACCAGAGTATCAAAGGATCACGACATTGTGTTATTTTAAAACTCCGACACCTTATTGGGATTAATGGTACTACTGCTTCGTGTATGAGGGACACATTTCAACTCAACTGCCTAGATTGTGAATGACAGACACTTACACCAGTAAGTACTTGGAAATGTTTACCATTGCCTTAGATTTCAACTTTAAAAGGAACCACTTGTCTTAGATACGTATGATCGCCATCATTGATTTCTCAGAACCCATACCACCTAGGCTCGGTAGCTTTTCTTTTTATCTAACTTAGAGTTTTGAGGGTAATGCAATATTACTAGATGGGTTTTTTAACTAAAAGAAATGACATTTATAGACTTATTGAGGAACAATGCTGCAATGATTATTGTGAGTCTTACTATCATTTTCCTTTTGTATTAATCTGTGCTCATTAAAAGTGGAAAATGTGTAACCATTGCCGTAGGTTTCAACTTTTAGTGGGGACCGCTTGTCCAAGATACATCATTATGGCAATCGGGGATTTCCAACATGGCCACCAAACAATAGCTAGTGGTACCAATATCTCAGAATCCTTGCCACCTGTACTGTCATATTTGGGGTCTAACTTTGAGATTTGAGTTAATTAAAGTAGTTATATCAAACAAAATATCACTAGATGGATTTTAATTTATATGCAAATAACCAAACATACCACGAATTACTCAGGGGAAAAGTGCAACGTCACTTGTGAATATTTCCATCTTTTTTCTTGGTATCATTCTGTTTATACCCCAAGTTTATAAGCAATTTGCTTCGAAGGGATCTACTTGCATAGCCATCTAGTGTCACATCCACTCAGACCCCTGTAACCATACTTATTCAGTTCACTGCAGGCTTTAGAAGACAAAGTTAACTTACTCCAATATTTCAGCACCCATACCAGCTAGGCTCACAGTTTTTATAAAAGTAACGAAATAATTATTGAGGAACAAAAGCAGCAATGTCTCTTGGGAGTCTTACTTTACTACAGGTTTTGGAAGCTACAGTTAGTGTAAGGGTATTCCAAAGGTGCATGTTTGTTTATATTGGTCACGGGTGACTCATATTATTAACTTGGTGCACACACCGTTTTCAGTGCTGCAATAGGGGCATGTTCTGGATACAACACATTCCTTTCATCGTTAACATGTTCCAGGTCACTGGTCTTATCATGAGAGTTACTGGTATGAGATATGAATGTCATGTAAACAAAGACAAAGTTACATCAGAGTAGCAGTTCCATGCACCCAATACGTCTTTTATCTCTTTTTTCCCCACAAAAGCAGATGTAATGTCATATTATAGGACGTCATATATACAAAAGTGCCTACTTCTTCGAATACCTTTATTCTACTCCACTCTTATAAATTATTTGATGCTACTCATAATATATGTATCCCATACAACAACGTCTTTTGGAATGTTGTATGAAACAAATATACGGTCGGCACACTCATCACATGTCTTGTATTTGGTAACGAGGTAGGTCTAACTGGTATGATGGTTTTCGTGATCGTTCGCCACCAAGATTGCAGACTGCCATGAAGTAAATAATGATTATAGCTGGTGTCACTGTTATTCTTTGATGACCCAATCATTCAGTATCACTAGACTATAATTCATGTGCATTCCTTCGAAATGAATAATATACTATAGGTAGTTGCGGCATAGATTAAGTTGATTGCGAATTACAATATATAGAGGCATATACCGCCGATTCCATACTTCATTGCACATGAAATTGAATATTTCAATATTACATATTTTACTTCTCACAAACGTACAGTTCAGTGCGCTTCGATGGGCATTTGTGCATACATATCTAGTTTACATCAACTCCTTGTAAGCATGCTTAACCAATTAACTGCTGGTTCTCGTCTACAAGAACTCAGCATTAGCTGTCTCTATCAAAAGTCTTCCCCTTTCCCTCTGGAGTACGTGCATTTTGTTCACTAGCTTAGTAGGCAACTGCAGTAGGGCATCCTGGGTAGGTGAAACAGTTTCTTCTTTTTGGCAATCCAGCACCTTCATTGCTTCGGCAACACATTCCAGGTCACTAGTCTTAGGATACTAGATAACTGAAACGTTTCAATAGCAGAAGTGTAGAGCATCTGCATCTACTAAGTAGAATAACTGTCTCTAGCTGCAATGGTTATTTACTTGTCTTCGGGACAGTCTACGATAGCATTTGTGATTGTTCGTTGGAAAATGTCTGTTCAGTTTCCTGTAATGTTGTAGTCATCAGATAAAGAACATGTGATAAGTATGCCGACCGAGAAGGTATTCGAGAAGTAGAAATCATGGTATATAATATGAATTCTTGTATAAAGACAAACCTCTGGAAATGCCTCTTTTCCGCAACATCACAGAATGTGACAGTTTGCTTTCACTGGAAAAGGTAAAAGGACAGCTTAAAACTGTTATCCTGGTGTGATTTTTTAATTTACCTACATCATACTCAACCATTACAACAAAGTAATTGTACATGTTCCCCACTTCAAGCAAATAAAATATTTCACAGTTATTTTTAATAATAATACAAGCAAAGTGGAACATGTTGACGAAGCAAGGAAATTGTTGATCTACCAGAATAGGATGACAATGGAAACTATTCCACCCACTAATTATGCCCTTCTGCTAGTGTTGGAAATTGGTTGGAATTCCATCATCCATCATCGATTATCAGTTATTCTCGATTGTCACCAAACAATCAACTTTAGATTACAGGATCGATTAAAAGTACATAATAAATAATTTGAATTATAAAGACTGAAATACACCCTACAGTTCGCCAATCTACCTTTATAGTCCATGAATGCTCATAGTGATTTTTGTCAAGGACTACATCCCTAGAATGGAACATGTATGATAGCATTACAGGTCTCACAGCTTTCTGTGTGTATCCACCCGTTGTGTGACCCTACTCCCATTTCCACGACAATAATATATTAATAAAATACCTGAAATGTGACTAGTTTAAAATCATTGTAAAATCATTGTTAGGGTATTTAGGAATGCAAAACGTGGAGGATTGAGAGGTAATGGTTTGGTGAATTCAGATATGGTACCAATATTGAAATCCTTTGAGGATTAGGGTCTCATATAACACTTTTTTCTGTACAAAATGTAATTCACAGTTTTATTTTTTCAGTAGCAGTGTAATATAAAGGTTAGGCTCAGCACCTCAAATATTCTTTTTGAAGGATCTTATTACAGCAGAAGCTTGTTTTGGCATCTAATTTAATATTTACATCCTATATATAAAGTTGTTTTGGAAGGGTTTTTTGTGTAACAACCCTTTGGATAACCCTACCCCCTTTCCCCAAAAGCATTATTTCAAGGGAATTGTTAACAGGATAATTAAATGAAAAATATCATACAATATTTATTAAAATATACATGGCAAACCTAAAGGTAGACAAAGTTGATGAGATATAAATCCGAGAAATAGAATTTATAGTGACTTCATTTGAAGGTTAGGGTCTCACATAACACCTTTTGTTTGATTATTAGGAAATGTAATTTTCACCATTTTTCAACTGTAATTCCAGCTGAAGTTTAGGTTTACACTTTTTTAGGGCTTTAATGTACCTGAATGTTTGTGGGACTCCCACTAATTATTTAGATATTGCATATATAAAATATTTGTTAAGCTATTTGCTGATCAAGTTATTAACATGTCCATGGTTTCTTCTTGTTAATAGAAATGTTTATTATTTTCTAATATAAATCCATTAAAGATTCCTGTCAACTCAAAATGTACTTTGATCACATATTTATTGTTACATGCAGGTGATAATAAATATTATTGTTTAAAATCATATTGCTGTACAAGACTAAATCAAAACAATAAATCAATTGGAAATGCATACATAGCCTTATTAAAAATACCATGATAAAGATGGATGCATAGTTTGCAGATATTAAATTGCTGTGCTACATTTCCATCACTGTCTTCAACCTGGTTGTCAAACTATTCAATTATGAACATTATACCAGACTATATAGATGTTGTATACTATAGTAGTTTTCTTCTGTTTCTATTTTCCAGCCTGTATTAACGCCACTTGGTGTCATTGGGTGATACACTACATTACAATTTGGTCGAATGTTGTGTATATACAATGTTTTATCAAACAATCCCTACATAGTTACGCTTGGTGTATTTCGAGGTTGATTGCATGTTGTGTATGTTTTAACAAAATATCCCTGCATCTAGAATTGAAAAAGTAGGAGAAGTGAATTTCTTCCTTTCAAGAAGAAAGGGACGAAGTGTGATACAAATAGGCAAAGTGAACATGTATTGGTATATTTTGTAATGTTTCGGAAAGGTTTCAAATTAGACAGACAGTTATGATTCCTAGGTACACTGGCAATGTAACCCCCAGTGTATACCATTCTACAAACATTTTGATAGTCAATTCAGATTAAACGATACTTGCACCAGTTTCAGGACCACATCTGTGAGAGCAATGGAACTCCAGGGATCTCTTAGAATGCCAAGCACAAAATATAGTTTCTGTCTTCCGAGCTAAAGGAAACTTACTTGTATCCATAAATTGCAGCATGAGCTGCATGCAATAACATCAGTCAACTTGAAAACAACGGATGGCACACAACCTTGGATATTGTTTTAATATTTGTTATCAAAACACTACCTTGGAAATTCTGGTTGAAAAATATTGCAGTGCTAACTCATGGTAGCCTCTAGTTTTAGAAGACATAAAGCTCTATCATTTGTTTTTTTCTGCAGGGAGTACGACACACCATGTAATTTTATTTTTAATGCCTGGATTAGTTCAACATAGTTATGAAGGTAGTAATGCATTAATATTAAATGTTAGGAAACGTGTACAGCTGAATCACCAATGTATTAATGCAATTAATAAATAGGTAAACTTGAATATAATAAAAATGTGTTGTTTTAATCTTTTTTGTTTGTGGATTCAACAGTATGCCTATTTGTGTGTGGCCATGTTATGATATGTTAGTGTCTTCCATGGACTCTTTACAAAGACACAATTTTAAACAACCTTTGTAGTCTTGGTTACATTAGGACGATAACAATAAATACATAATCGATATGGGGTTTAAATCAATAAGTAGACATTTAATGGGTTTTGGTCTAATGAGAGATCATTTTAATGACATCTCATCAACATATAACGTCAAAGTCACTTCACATGCAAGGCCTATGTAGTATTTAACAGCCTAATATAGACTTGTGTGCAATAAAATCCCTGGAACAAAACATCTGAGGATGTCAACCTAACCTTCAAGTGAAATTATTTTTGAGAAATGGTGGAAATTGCACTACGTAATTTAAAAATAAAAGTGTTACTTGAGACTCTAACCCTCTAGGGATGACATGATAGCTTCTATTTCTGAAATTCATACTCCACTAACTTGCTCTTCTCTTATTTTAGCCTTGCTCATCATAATAAATAGTGTATGTGTTTTATTTAGTCACTTGTAAGAATTCCATTGAACTATTGCTGTTGAGAAAATAGGGATAGGGTTATAAAATGTGTAATTACACAGTACATCCTGCAAGCAAACTGTATTTAAGGGATGTAAATAATAACTGGATGTCCAAATTGGCTTCTGTTATAATTAGAACATTTAAAGATAATATTTGAGGTGCTGAGCCTAAACTTTGTTAAATTTCTACTGAAAAATTAAGCTGTGTGCATTTTTGTATGTTGTAACGTTACAGAAAAAGTGTTATATGAGACCCTAATCCCCAAAGGATTTCAATATTGGTAATAAATTTGAATTGTCCAATCCATTATTTCCCAAATTTTGTTTTCCTAAATGCCCTGAGAAATATGTTTTATCCAACTTTTAATATGGTCATTCTTTAGCAATTCTGTGAAAATATAACTGTTGAGGAAATAGGGGTGGGGTTATAAAATGTGTAATTACACAGAAATCCTGCAACAAAACTTAATTTATAGGATGTAACTAATAACTATATGTCCAAATGAGCTTCTGGTGTAATTATAACGTTTAAAGAGAATATTTGAGGTGCTGAGCCTAAACTTTATGTTAAATATCTAAGTATTATATGAGACCCTAATCCTCGAAGGATTTTAATATTGGTAATATATCTGAATACTCCAATCCATTATCTCGCAATCCACCAAATTTTGTATTCTTAAAAACCCTGACAAATATTTTACAATGGTTTCAATATAGTTACCCGTTAGCAATTCTATAAAAATATAACTGTCGTGGGAATGGGGGTAAGGTCACAAAACGGGTAGATACACACAGAAAGCTGTGTTTCCTGTAATGCTATCATAAAGTTTCCATCCCTAGGGATGTAGGCTTTGGCAAAAATCACTATGAGCATTCATCCCCCAAGATGGTACCGACCCACCCCTCTGGCTCATGGACTATTAGTAACTAATTAATGACGTGTTTTGTATGTAGATATGAAAACAAAGAAAAACCAAAACATATTTACATCAACTGCATCATGTAGGCTAGAGGAATAATTATATTTAACGTTTCCACACAATCGATTATAGATTAATTTTCGATTATAGTCGATTATTGGAACGTCACTATCTAGAAACTGCATCACTCAAAACGTGTTACCTGTCAAATTACACCATGTTGCACCAGTGATAAGAATGCACCCACTCCACAAATGGGAAGTATATTTGATAAAGACGGCTTGCACTACATTCTTTTGTGGAATACCCTAACTTTGGTTACAGTAAATTGATTAAATGATTCACTGAGTGGATGTGGCACTAGCTGGGCATATAAATAGGTCCCATCGACATGCACTGAACTCTGTATTTGTTACTGTGAGAAGTAAATTGTTTAATAGAACCTTCTTGCATGAACATAATGATAGCCAAACGATGGTAAGACTCACGATTGACACTGCACCTCTTTCCTCGGAATAATTCGACTGTATAATTCGTAATAATTTCATTCATATGCATGTAACTGTATTGCTTGCCTCAAAGCTCCAAGGAAATACATATATGGCAAGGATTCTAAGATATTGGTACTAATAGCTATTGTATGGTGACCATCTTGGAAATCCATGATGGCGGCCAGTGGTCCGTTTTTAAAGTTGCAATATAAGGCAAGCTGTTACTGTTAGCGTGTAAGAATATGTTGACTGCCTGTAAAGTAATTATGTGTTTTTCACACTTTTGTGTTATATTTGTAAATGTGACTTTCTTTTGTTTGTTGTGAAGACACCTGTTTTCAAAACAATTTAACAATGACTACTTTAATTACTCACAGGTGTCTATCATGCATATTTTAGGTGTTTGAGTTGAACTATGTCCCTCATACACGAAGCAGTAATACCATTAATGCCAATTTAATGCTATTTTAAATCAACACAATGTCATGACATTTTGACCTCTGTTGACCTCGTTATTATACCAATTTGTATATATTATATATCCGTGTGTAGAGGGGTTTAATATAAACATTTTGAGTGTTAATTGATGTGGCTATGCCCATTAGTTGCAAAGTTATGCTACCTTTTGTTATCTTTACCCTAAAATATTGTACAATAATGTGTCCTCGCCTCACTATGTTTACCCTTTACAAAAGTTATACTCATGTATTAACTACATATGGCTATTAAAACACACCATGATAAGTTGCCAGCCCAGGTGATACCAATTTCGACTGTGCCTCATTGACTAATATTTATGTAGGAATGGCTTGTTTCTCGGATCGTTTCAAGATGAATAATATTTTTTTCTAATGACATCTAGCTCATAATAAATCCGAAGAACACCAGCATCATTCTTGAAGGAAGACTGTTCCAGCTTTATTATATTTCATGTCAATTACAGACACGTTTGCGTTAAGTAGTTGATACTGTCAGTGAAAGACATTCTAAGATCGAAGTACGCACTATGGACAGTTTTCTTGGTTCTGGCAAGCGCAGCAACATCTGTGAAACTTAATATTTTTATAGCCATGATTTGCTTTTGATGTTGAAAACACTTTTCGATAACTGGAAGCCCGTGTGATGTCTTGAAATGTAGAACCTGGCAGGTGTCTTTCATTACCCATGTTCCTTTGGCTGCTGAGACGATGTGTTTGTTCATTGGTAGGAGAAGGAAAACATACTGGGCCACCAGGGAGGCAGTAATTAACACAGATTTCTGTCCTTTAACCATACCAGCATCTTCAGAGCACGGAAAGTGTTTTTAATCATAATACACCATGCAAGAAAATGCAGTGTACCATAATTGCTATAACCAACTAAATCGACACATGCCTTGCGTTGGAGTATCATAGAGTAAGAAAGTCTGAGGTTTGTTTAGAGCACACTGATTTATTAATCATCGGTTATTAGATGTCAAACATTTGGTGATATAAGAGGAAACCGCTATATCTTTAATTTGTGTGTACCAGGCGTGTGGCACTAGTTAAAACAGGAAAAACCAAACAATCAGAGCTTGGGTTCATCTAAGAGATTCGATCATTCAACTCAAGCACCTCAGGTGAATCCTGTACCGTTGAGTTAGATCCCATCACTTGAAGAGCTGTAAGTTCGTGTAGAAAATAATACCATAGGCCATTAATGCATGTAGAACATTCCATTTATGTCGCTGCAAGAAATGGCATTAAAATGTTTGAAGGCTTTTCTATTATGTAGTTTACCATAATTTGACACTCAATAGCTGCTGTATTTTTCGTGCTGGAGTGTCGTTAAATATGCATTCATTCATTCTATTTTGTGGAAACATGTCAGTATGTTACACAGAAAAATCCTGGGGGTACAAGGGGATAGGCTGTCTGGACAAAAACAATTTGCTATTGACAGCAAGGGCCCATCCATAAGTCATAATGTACATTTGCTGATTGGGTGGTGTGGCATTACAAGGAAAAGGGGTACATACACCAAACTTTATTCTGTTATTGGTGTAAGATGAATGCAATCTATGCTCCTAATGATATCCAATGTACGTTTCTCCGTAGAACAGAAACTGTAGGACTAGAGTACCATGGTAATTACTGAATGTATTAACTGCTATAGCACCATGGTCATTGGTGAAGGTAATCACTGATATAGCACCATGATCATTTGTGAAGGTAATAACTGATATAGCACCATGGTTATTAGTGAATGTAAAACTGATATAGCACCATGATCATTGGTGAAGGTAATAACTGATATAGCACCATGGTCATTAGTGAATGTAATAACTGATATAGCACCATGGACATTGGTGAAGGTAATAACTGATATAGCACCATGGACATTGGTGAAGGTAATAACTGATATAGCACCATGGTCATTAGTGAAGGTAATAACTGATATAGCACCATGGACATGGGTGAAGGTAATAACTGATATAGCACCATGGACATTGGTGAATGTAATAACTGATATAGCACCATGGTCATTAGTGAAGTTAATAACTGATATAGCACCATGGACATTGGTAAAGGTAATAACTGATATAGCACCATGGACATTGGTGAAGGTAATAACTGATATAGCACCATGGACATTGGTGAAGGTAATAACTGATATAGCACCATGGTCATTAGTGAATGTAATAACTGATATAGCACCATGGACATTGGTGAAGGTAATAACTGATATAGCACCATGGTCATTAGTGAAGGTAATAACTGATATATCACCATGGTCATTGGTGAAGGTAATAACTGATATAGATGGTCATTGGTGAAGGTAATAACTGATATAGCACCATGGACATTGGTGAAGGTGACAACTACTATAGCACCATGGTCATTGGTGAAGGTGATAACTACTATAGCACCATGGACATTGGTGAAGGTAATAACTGATATAGCACCATGGTCATTAGTGAATGTAATAACTGATATAGCACCATGGTCATTGGTGAAGGTGATATCTACTATAGCACCATGGACATTGGTGAAGGTAATAACTACTATAGCACCATGGACATTGGTGAAGGTAATAACTGATATAGCACCATGGTCATTGGTGAAGGTGATAACTACTATAGCACCATGGCCATTGGTGAAGGTAATAACTGATATAGCACCATGGTCATTAGTGAAGGTAATAACTGATATAGCACCATGGTAATTGGTGAAGGTGATAACTACTATAGCATCATGGACATTGGTGAAGGTAATAACTGATATAGCGCCATGGTCATTAGTGAAGGTAATAACTGATATAGCACCATGGTCATTGGTGAAGGTAATAACTGATATAGCACCATGGTCATTGGTGAAGGTGATAACTACTATAGCACGATGGCCATTGGTGAAGGTAATCACTGATATAGCACCATGGTCATTTATGAAGGTAATGATGACTGTCAGAGCACCATAGTCGTTTATGATGATGATGGTCAGGCTTTCTGACAGAAGGTAAAATGGGTATGGCGCCATACCCAAACTATTTTTAGATTAGCCCAGACCCAAACATTTCTTTGTGGCAAAACCACTGATGGTATATACATGTAAATCGCATACTGTGATTACACTGAATATGCTGCCCGTTATGTATCGCTTGCTTCCTTGTTTCAGGATATGAATATCAACAATGCCAACCTGAAGCTGATCCGCCAACTTGAGGACGAGAAGAACATCACTATTCTATACGGTGAAGTGGGGGAACACCACACAAACAAAGTGAGTGTAATATGTTACGTCATTGCAGAGTGGACACAAACAAAGTGAGTGTAACATGTTACGTCATTGCAGACTGGACACAAACAGTGAGTGTAACATGTTACGT
>JAECMU010064220.1:0-11779 GCA_016106625.1 Dracogyra subfuscus
GGTGGTCAAAAGTGTACGTTTTGTACGCTCGTGAAAATGTTGAAAATTATGGACGGCCTCTAACAGAAGATATTTTTTGTTTTATGATACTACCAGATGTAATCCGTGCAACCTACAGCAATGTTTAGATAGGGTGTGGTGACCTTACACTGGTGTTTCCCCAAAATATCTTTTTCCTCTTTTGCGATCCCAAAGCCATGCTCAAACTTCGAAGGGACGCCGGCGGTTTCCAGACTTTCTCTTTGAGGTGCACAGAATACCGCCAGGTTTCTTGTCTTAGAGTGTTGCATGATGGGAAGGATTGAATAATGTGTTCTGGTGTTTGGGCACCTGTGCCACATGGACATTCATCAGTGTGTGGGGTGAGACGTAGCCCAGTGGCAAAGCCCTCGCTTGATGCGCGCTTGGTTTTGGATCGATCCCCGTCAGTGGGCCCATTGGGCTATTTCTCGCTCCAGCCAGTGCACCACACCTGGTACATCAAAGACCGTGGTATGTGTTATCCTGTCTATGGGATGGTGCATATAAAAGATCCCTTGTTGCTAATCGCAAAGAGTAGCCCATGAAGTGGCGACAGCGGGTTTCCTCACTCAATGTCTGTGTGGTTCTTAACCATATATCCGACGCCATATAACCGTAAATAAAATGTGTTGACTCTATCGTTAAATAAAGGACTACACAGATATTGAGAGAGGAAACCTGCGGGTTTCGTCTCTAAAACTAAATGTCAAAATAAGCAAATGTTTGACATCTAATAGCCGATGATTAATAAGTCAATGTACACTAGTGGTGTTGTTAAACAAAAACAATTTAAACTTTTAAAATAAGTAGAGCAAAAAACAAATCGTATAAATTTTAATTACGGTTTGCTCTCTCTAATATGCTGGAAATCGTTTCTAAAAATGGCACCGTGTGTTCGCGTCTCAACAGAATGTTCCCTTTTCGCAAAGTTCAAGTATTAAATTCAGTAAATGACCACGATGGAGATATATTAAACTTTGTTCAAGGTGAATCATGTCAGTACGTCTATATGTTTATCCCGTGCAATCGATTTAAATCAAAATATTCAGAAAGCGAAATAGCTCAGGATGATATATATACGTGCGGCGATGTGACTTTCTAATTACGTGCAAGACACAAAAAGACGTAAATTCAACTGATTTACTGCTGTAAGGTCCACGATTACCGTTTTATGAAACATGGCAATACATTGTACGTAATAATGTCGTGATTCAATATTTTAAAATAGTTTATGATTCAATTAATTTAAAATCTTTTTATAAAGCATCGTACTCATAATTTTGCATGCAAACACACAAACCACAATTCGTATTAGAAGGAAATGTTTTATTTAATGACGCACTCAACACATTTTATTTACGGCTATATGGAGTCAGACATATGGTTAAGGACCACACAGATTGTTGAGAGGAAACCCGCTGTCGCCACTTCATGGTCTACTCTTTCCGATTAAGAGCAAGGGATCTTTTATTTGCGCTTCACACAAGCAGGTTAGCACAAACCATGGCCTTGGTTGAACCAGTTATGAATAATGATTCAGTAGGTGCAAGTGGTTTACACCTACCCATTGAGCCTTGCGGAACACTCACTCAGGGTTTGGAGTCGGTATTTGGATTAACAATCCCATCCCATGCCTCGTCTGGGATCCGAACCCTGTACCTACCAGCCTGTTGACCGATGGCCTGACCACGACGCCACCGAGGCCGGACAATTCGTATCACTGCATGTGCACTATAACTAATATAGGCTGAAGTACACATATTTCATTTTTATTGTCCTTACAATGGTTCACCTTCCGTAGTGGTGTAGTTTTTGTTTTGCGTAACAACAGCTGCGGGTCTGATTGTTATAGTCCTGTTCAGTTGTTTAGACCCTACGTTTGATGCAAATGTTACCTGTAATTCCTATTCAATCCTTGTTTTCTTTACATTTGCATGAAAAGAAACCTCAAAACCCTGACAGGTTTTATATACAATTCATCATGTTCATTTTTTTAATTATTTTTTTGGTTTGTTAACGACGCACTCAACACATTTTAATTACGGTTATATCGGCATCGGACATATGTTATGTCGAGAAAAAAACCCAGTGGTCAGCTGACGGGGATCGATCCTAGACCGACCGCGCATCAGGCGGGCACTGTACCACTGGGCCACGCTGCCCGCTCATCATGTTAAATGCACGAAGCTGACTTATTACAATTTTACAAACAACTATGTATGTTGTGAATGCACATTCTTTCTCCTATAAATAACTACGTGAAGGCCATTATAGCGTCCTTCACTCGACACGGCCCTAATGTCCACAATACGATAACATTGCTCGTACATATTAAGTCGATTGTCAATATATATAATATATGATTGCACGTGCTGCTGTAGCATTGTGTAAACCACGGGAAGTACAAGTATAGAAGGGTATTTACGTTCAAAGAATATTTATTACTGGACATTTCATACATTATTGTTATTTGAGTGAAATATGGGTACATCGAAAATTGCTTCTCCCTACCCAACAATGCATTTATTAATTCTTTAACACTGAAAACAATTCATTCCCATGACAGTTGTTATCAGTTAATATCAAACAATCTATCAACTGAACAATTATAAATGTGTATTACAAAATACGGACAATCAATATAAATGTATAACATTTGTAATTAGGAGAGTACCTCGTAAGTTGAAAAACTTGTGTCCAATCCTTTTGTATATTATATGCAATAAAATATGTTTAAAAAAAACCAAACACAACCCAGCAATATGAAACCATATAAAATGCGCCTATATATACTGAACAAAATACGAAACTTCCGCTAACTTTGCTTGAACATAACTTGATGAAAACAAACCGGGGAAATAACTGTTATATATGTGTTTAATGAGTGTTCCATGATGCATCGTTTGGTGCAAAAAGCATGGCCATAGGTTAACAGAAACTGGGAGAGATTTTGACCAAGTGTGGTAGGGGTTAAAAACAAATAAAAACCATCCACTTAATAACGGTTATGTCCACCTCTTGAATTCACCACTGCAGTGCATCACAGACGCATAGAATTGACTAAAGTGTTGATTTCTGCCTGTGGAATATTGTTCTATTCCTGAATGAGCGCTTGATGAAGTTAGTTAACGTTAGCGGGTGGGTTGGGACGACGCCTCAATCGTCTGTCCAGACTATCCCAGACATGATCGATGGGGTTGAGATAAGGACTTTTAGCGGGCCAGTCATCAATGAAATCAATATTATTTGTTCTAAGAAAATGTACAGTGTCTCTAGCTGTATGAGAGGTGGCATTATCATGCTGAAAAATCGAGATGTTGACGTTGTTACGGAACAGAGGAATGACATGATGAGCGAGAATGTCATCGCGGTAACGTTGAGCATTTAAATTGCCATCAATGACTAGTGGTTAACGATAACCATGGGCAATGGCTGCCCAGACCATGACAGAACCCCCCACCTCCAAAACGATCTCGTTCATGAACACAACAGTCAGAATAGCGTTCATTTCTCCTACGGTAGACGCGCACTCCGCCATCACCACGTTGTAAAGAAAAATCTGGATTCATCCGAAAAAAGAACGGTATTCCAGCGTCGTCGTATCCAACGAGTGTGTACACGTGCATTGCATTAAAACGTATCCGATGTAAAGACATCATGCATTTAAACCGTTCTCCCGCAGACGATTACGAACAGTTTGCCCACTGGTTCGGTTATTATGAAGCCCAGGTGTGTTAGCAGCAGTAGCAGTGGCAGTTTGGAATCGATTGCGCAAATGCGTGTTCATGATATAGCGGTCTTGACTACGCATTGTAACACGCGGACGTCCACGACGTGGCAAGTCGTTGGTGCTTCCTGTCGTTCGAAATCTTACGCGAAGATTTCGTATCGCTCGACTAGAACTCCCAACATGCCTTACAATGACTTCTGTCGACATGCCAGCATCAAGCATGCCAATCGCCCGTTCGCGTAAATTGTTGGGTATTCTTGGCATACTAAAAATGCTACAATGTAAAATAAATAACGTAAGGTTTTTTACAAATTTTGAAGCGTTTTCGTTCACTTGACAACAATGTTAGTAAGACAAATAAAACAAATTGACCGAATACTAACCGGGACATGTCGAACCATGCATGCACGTGCAAGCTAAATTTCACGTTGTCGACGATTAACAGTGCAAAAATAATCGATAAAATTCATGAATCCTGATAATACAGCTCAAGGCTAATACTACCTATATAATTTCATTACACAATTAATTTTTTAACACAACAAATACTGTATGTACCAATCGGATGTTTATTTTATTTTTTGTTCAGTATACAAAGCCAGAGGTGGGTGTGAAGTTGGGCAGAGGGCCACACATCCATCAATAGCGGGTTTACAATATTCTGGCCACGTGTGTGTGTGCAACATGTCACACTGTTTTATCCCCAATAGAACCCACACTTATTTATTTTTGTATCAGTACATTAAAGTAATGACATAGCAGGCGCGGAACCAGAAGTGTTTTAATAGCGGGGGACCAAAACCCGTTGTCGCTTTTGAACAGATGGATGGGATAAGTTGTCATTTTTTTGTTTATTCTTTGATACATATTGGTTGACAGAAATAGAGGGGGCGTGTCACCTGGACTCCCCACCTGAATCCGCGCCTGAGTTGTTTATTGGCTTATGTTTCCAACTTGTTTCTTAAATATACATCATACTACAGTGTATCCTACTAGGAAGGTGAAAAATAATCTTAGTTTGAAATACACTATAGAGTGATGCTTTTGTTATGAAAATAGCCTTAGTTATTTACAGGAGAAACAACGTGCATTCACAACATACATAGATTTTTGTAAAAGGGAAATAAATCAACTTCGTGCATTTTAGATGATGAATTGTACAATATAAAACCTGTCGGGGTTTGGCTTTGTTTTCATGCAAATGTAAAGAAAACAAGGATTGAATAGGAATTAAAGGTAACATTCGCAAAAATAATTTAGGGTCTAAACAATTGAACAGGACTGTTGTAATATGTAACATTGATTATTTGTGCAATATATTATTATCCATTGTCAATAAATAAATAAATAAATAAATAAATAAATGCACATTTATTTGTTATACAGTATGCAATATATCCTGAACAATGCAACTGCCATTTTCAGCAAAAATGAGGGTTGCTAATAAAAATATTGACTAAATCTCATAAATGGTATGTGACCCCTCATTTTCTTACAGGTAGATTAAACGTGAGTTGCCAACCTTTTTATTAGTGTCACGGATTTAAGGACTTTAGTTCCCTAAAAATGGATAAATTTTTTTAAAATTGCATTATTTGTTGGAAGCCAAATCTAGCTATCGCATCACGTAACTGAACCATAATGGAGTGAAATTCATGTCAACCTTCTCAACAATTTTAGTATTTGAATTATGGACCAATGCCATAATTCATTTTTTAAAAGCAAAATATCATTAAAGCTGCATTGTCTGGTTTAAATCGTATACAGTCAAGTTCTAAGTTCAAATACAAGCAAAACTGCACTTTTAATTCACTCGCGAGTTGTCATTAACGCATATCGACAAATGCTTAGGTCTCACTAAACGGTTTCCTCATATGTCAAAGGTCAGTCATCACGAAAGTGCGTGCTTGTATGCCTGTGTGTGCCTCACATATTCACTTGTACAAAGGGTGGACCATAAAAAACGACTGTCCAGTATGACTGGCTATATATTTTTCTACCACATTGTTTCATTGGGTGCATTGGGGGGGGGGGGTTGTCTTATTTATAGAGCGGAAGATGACCTGTGTGGGTGGGCCGCACCGTTTTGTAACAAAAACTGTAATCATCCGCGGACTGAGGTCAGTTTCAGCCAGCTACTAAAAAACTGAGATGTAAATGTTGTGATTTTTTAAGCCAAAATAAATGAAGATTTAAATTATCTTTGTGGGGGTGTGTGACATTAGTGCCAACGAGAACCCGTTCTAGTAGGTACTTGGGCTAGAAGTTGGATAGTTTAACATGCGTTTCAATGGGAGTGAGTTTCCGTGTAGTGAGACCTTACTAGCCAGTTAGAACAATGTTCGCCATTTTGTAATACCGTACGGATTCAAGCAGTCACTTCCTCGCCGCCAATTACGTTAGCAACAGACACGCATGGCGACGTTCTAAACCCCGTAGTCGTGCGCCTTTTATAATGCATGTTGTGGTGTAATTTATACGAAACTAGTTGAACACCCTATATTTCTATAGTACAGAAGGATTTTTAAAGTGATACTTCAGATATTATAAAAGTGATTAATAAAATGGTTAAGTTGTATTTATACAGATATTAGTAACAATAAGACTGTGAAAATTAGTCTTGATTGTTATTTTGTTTTTATGTTGTTTTTTATATAAAGATACTCTTTAAAACTCTAAACATTTTCAGTTGTAGTGAATAATAAAAATTAGTATAACAGTGTGTTTAAAAGTGTGAAATACAGGTAGCAATCGAAAGGTGTACGAGTCCGATGTTTATAACGTCGACATGAGTGCTGAAATTGTATGCTATCGTAATTGTCTGCTAGAAATTGACTGCTCGGTTTTTGTAATGCAACAATAGCCGAACCGTACTATTTTTGGCCCAGTGGGGGCCCGCCAAAAGTGTCCTACTTTCAAATTTCTGGGTTTATTTTTAACTTGGAAAAGCCAGTGTAGTGAAACCAATTTATATGCACCAAACGTAATGGGATTTTCTCTTCTATATGCTTAAATAATAAAAATATTCCAGACAGTGCCGCTTTAATAAATAGAGTATGGTGGTTGAATAAGTACATTAAGGAACAAATCAAACTATTTGTGTTCAGGTAATACTTTGTTAGACCATAAAATAGGTTAGTAGTCTGTTACAATATGCCTTTAATAATTTCGTACATCATTTTTAACATCCCGTTTAAACTATTATAAACATTAGGAATATCAGAAACATAAGATGTATAAGCATTAATATTCTAAACAAGAAAATGTAATTAATATCCTGTTTTATTCTTTAAAAGCCGTGTTAGCAGAGGACATGTTTACATGTCTGTAAAGTCATTTTTATTTAAGTATAATAACGAAGAAGAAAACACTTTAAAATATATATCTAGGTGTGGTATAGCGTGTTCATTAAATTTATACTGATGAAATGTATGAAACGTTATTTCCGTGTGACACCAAAATATAATTTCTATCCGATACCAAAGCTAAAGTGCCTATAAAAGGCAAAGGGTTAATCAGAGAACTAAGTTAATTAATCTAGATTCCAAACATGGTTCTTGGTTATGGAAAAAACAAACATTGGTTAATCAAAGTTCCGTCATATACATTTGATAGAATATTTCATTGATTATGTTAACTTGTCATCTTTGATTTCTATCAATGTCCGACACCAAACCTATTTAATGTTCACCAAGTCATAATGGGTTAATTAAATAATTTGTTGCTTGGTATTAATGCAGTTTATTTCGCCTCCTACAAAACTATATTACCTTACTTCCTAATGTGAATGACTTAACGGGAATACAAGGGCAAAGTTTCCAATTTCTTGCGACACCAAAAACTAGTATTTTGAGATATATGCCCTACTATCTTGGTGTATTGATGCGCTGCTTTTACCAGGGTTGGGTTTTTTTCTTTCTTTTTTTTTTCCTTTTTTTTTTTTTTTTTAAATGTTAACATCATCGGCTATATGAATTAATTTGGCCCACTGGAACCTATATCTGCAACCACATAACGAGGTGAGGGTTATTAATACCACGTGCAGGAGTGGTGTTAAAAGTTGACATTATTCTTAGCCTTTCTACCGATCGATGTTTGAAACATTTTTACGTGGAGCAGCGCTCACAAATTAATTATTGCCTACGAAATTCTATTTTTGACGCAAAAAAAAAAGGGAGAAATCTTTATTTGTGTGCCGTGGGTGGGGAATGCTGGACGACATGACATGGAACTTGAAAACCCCGCTTTAAGAATGACATACATTTTCTACTTCCCTGACCGAAACGCGAATGACCATGATTGTATTTGACACATTTATGATTGATTTAGGATCGAGTCCTCAGGATATTAAACCGTTATGGTTAAGAATAGCGCGAACTACCTAGTAGGCCTAAACTATATCTGAAGTGGTGGGTGGGGAAGGGGTGCACAACCTAACTTGTTTTACTAGTTGGTTATGTCCATTCTGTGCATAAATGAACAAGTTTAACACCCCCTCACACACACACACACACACACACACACATGTATACACACACACACACACACACACACACACACACACACACACACACACACTTTCTTATATTTATTAATAATGTACACATGTAGTTATATAAATTAAATAATAAATAAAGCAGTTTTGTTTTCGGATTAATTGTATTAAATGTTTTAAATCGTTTTATTATTATTATTATTAAGATTATTATTATTTGTTTGTTTTGGAGGAGGTTTGGATGGGTTTTTTGTTGTGAATGCGTGCGTGTGTGGGGTGTGTGGGTGGGTGTGTTATCCAACTACCTGCAACATGAAGGGTAGGTCAAAAGTACAAACAGCCTTCACCCCACCCATCCCCAAAAAGGTACCCTCATTATAGACTAAGGTCGACGACAGTAACTTTTCGCACCTTTGTTTTGGGTTCGTACACAATAAATATAGCATATCTTACCGTAATTTCACTTGAAATCCCTATTTCGTAAAATGTAAAATTCCAATGCAAACTTGCTATTGAAATTGTTTTGTTTGAACATTACTAATGGATCTGAATGTGTTTGAAGAAAATCTTGTGATTAAAAAGTGTACCTTTTACGAAATAGGGATTTCAAGTGAAATAGATATGCTATATTTATTGTGCACGAACCCAAAACAAGGGTGCGAAAAGTGACTGTCGTCGACCTTAGAAGTCTATAGCGTCATCGTTTTCAAAATGAATCCTAACAACAGTACGGATGCAAATCATATTAGGTATAATTATTGCTGCTGACAGCGAATAAACCATGGAGATGGAGAATACTAATAATTACAAAAATAATAAAAATTGTATTACCGTTCGTAATGTTGGTGAGGAAGAATTTTCTGTGTCAGGACTACAGGCGGAAGGGAAAGAAAACGGATCATATGGATTGAATTCCAGAACAACATCGATGCTCTGGACGAAATAAAACAGATGCCCAACTCAAAATTATATCTTCAATCCTACCAGACAGCCTTGATATGAACGAGCGCAAGCAAGGTCTATATGGTCAGGGCAAAATAATTATACAGACTGAGTTCCAATATGATCAGAAGTTTCACTAACCAAACTGGATTATCTAAAAAAAAAAAAAAAAAAAAAAAAAAAAAAAAAAAAAAAAAAAAAAAAAAAAAAAAAAAAAAAGAAAGAAAAAGGTTTTGTAGAATACGGCAAATTAAAAAAAATAAATAAAGACGCCGTCTATACCAAATGGGCATTGGAATGTGGAAACAGGCACTAGAAACAGGCACTAGAAAAAGAGACCGAGACAAAAAAGGAACACAAATTTTATTTTAGTAGAATGCGGCGACCAGGAGACACCATTTTTTTTTTTTTTCAAAGGGCAAGAGAATGTGAAACACACTGAAAACCCCCACAGACATGAAGAGTGTGAAACCTGTGTAAATACAGAGAACAAATAAATGTAAAAAAATAATAGTAGAATACGTCGACAAAAATACACCGTGTATTCCAAATGGGCAATGAAATGTGAAAACACACTAGAAAAACCAAACGTGGGGAAAAACAAAGAACAATAAATGAACACAGACTTTAATTAAATACAGTGACAAAAATACCGTTTATTCCAAAAGGGCAATGAAATGTGGAAACAGACACTAGAAAAACCAAAGATGATCAGTGGCAAACCTGCCTACCGAAAACAATGTACAGGGCCCGTGCTTATAAAACTTAAAGTCTAGACTTTAATTAAGTTCAGACTAACGATATGCTATTTGAATGGCGTTGCCATGACGTTAAAGTCCAGGACCCATATTCTGAAAAATGTGTAAATTTACGTCTACGACTAGCACTTACGTCTGCCGTAGATTTACGTTTACGTGCAAGAAGCTCCTTATTCTCAAAGATGGTCGTAAATGTAAACGTAACTTAGTTGGACATAAATCTACGATTTAACACTCTCACCGGAGAAATAATATTTAAAAAAAAAAATAATAATTTGAAACGATGGCTACCGGGTAAAGAACAAATGCGCAAAACGCAATTTCGTTTGTCGTTTCCTGTTTGCTAACAATAATATTGCGAACGGCGACCCATGACATTTTGGTATTAGTGAAGATCCGCGTTTTGGTACGAACTTTAGGGAATATTCTTAAGAAGGAAAAGATAACTCAGGAGAAATTGGCCGAGTCGAAAACATCCGTTCAAGCACCAACAAAAATATGTTCAATTCGTGGGCGTTCGCCATCGCCAACTGCTTCAATTATTAGAAATGCTGCCAGTTTCCATAAACAATAGTAAATAACGGCGATCGTGCTTGATTTATTATATGTACATAACTTACGTGCAGCGTTAGTTGAAATCGGGGGCACTCCTTTACACGTAACTTACGTTTTCGTTGTTTCATGAATAGCTCTTAGGTCGTACATTTACGTTTACGTGTAAAACTAGACTTACGATGTTTTGTGAATATGGGTCCTGACTTTTAAGGTTTATAAGCACAGGGCCTGGGCCAAAGGTAAGAAAATAAAATTGAATAATCTTCCACGAATTATAAACATGTCTTCAATGCACTCAACAGTTCATTATGTTGGACTGTGTGTTGTTGTTGCTTAAAGGATGCTGCTAAAACTGTAGTGTTTATTTTAACATGGATTTAACTATCAAAAAAGGGAACACGTTTGATAGAATATGGCGATAAAAAGACACTATTTTATTCCAAAAGGGCAATGAAATGTGGCACCAGCCACTGGAGAAACCGCAAGGACATGATAAGTGTCACACATGTTCACTTAAAACAGGATCTTAGAGGTTGGGAGGGACACGAGAACATCTAGCCTGTATCACATCCACCCCCACCTCACCATTTGCATTTGCCTTTCGTCCCAAAACACTATTAGACAATGTGGGTGGTTACACCAGTGCATGAACCAACTATTAAACGTGTACCACTTTTTATATTTATATAGAGTAGGAGCAAATAAAACGTACATGTTCGTAATCGGGTGCTCCTACACCCTTACGGACCTAATAGTGACTGCAAACTCGGTACAGTTGCTTTAACTGACAAGTTGCGCAAACAACAGAATGAACCAGGTCCTCTAGCATCAAGTTTCAATGAAGATTTGGCGTTTTCGGTATTAAAGTTTCCACTGATCTTCCATACACTCTGTCGTACTCGATACCCAAACACAAGAACAATGAAACAGTATACCTGAACAACGTATCAATGAAGAGTGACAAGTCAATACAAACATATTTTTTTTAAAGTTATTTTTGATGTAGTTGATGTTTTTTTGACATGGTACAAGCTTAACTGAAGCGAATTGTTTTTGTTTTTTAATAATTAAATATTTATAAATTAATCCAAATGGTGTAGTTGTAAATTTCACCATGTAATCAAATTTTACAGCAAAAAAGTAAGTACAAAAATCCCAGTACCGACCGTGAAAAGAGTACATACATAACCATACATAACATTTTATATACACCCATAGATATGAATGTAGTTTTCCAATAATGTGTGTGTGTGTGTGTGTGTGTGTGTGTGTGTGTGT
>JAECMU010064235.1:4459-25582 GCA_016106625.1 Dracogyra subfuscus
CCCCCTTTCAGTTATTTTAAGCTACATGTATACAGAAATAACAATTATGCTGGCCAGTCATTAAAGAGAAACCATTTCTTTCCTTTGTGGGCTGGTCTCATTGACTGTGTGTATTGGATAATGTCTGCATGCCCCTGCACGGACTGCTAATAGTCGTAAATCACAGGGAACATTTTGACATTTCACTGATTGAAAACAATTTCTCTAGCCGTGTAGTGCTTGTACCCGATAACCACGCAGGGCGAGGTCAAAGGTCGAATTGCTCACAGCAGTAATTGGCATTAATAGCTTTGCACCGCATAGTTATGACTGCACACAATACATTAGTCGCACCTAAGTGCTTTCGACATGCAAGACATCCGTGTATTTTGGGATAGGGTTGCATAATAGGGGAGCACCCTAATTACGCGAGTTTTCTTGGGAAGTCCGTGACATTTCGGCGTTATCACAGTGAAAGTTCCAGAAGGTGATTCTGTCTTTCGGTGGACATGTTTTGGTATTTAGACGGTTTAATTGCGGGGTGACCCGACTTGAACTCACCAGTTCATTGTGAGGTCGGCGAGCGCCATGTAGGTGCATTTATCACTCAACATTATTACCTTTTCTTTTCTTTTTTCTCTCATATGTTTTTGTTCCCCTCATGTTTGGCACCTGATGGTTGATATTATTTTGTGTGTGCTGTGCATTAAAGGTTCGTTCATTCATTCATTCATTCACTCACAACGTTTTATCCAATTTAGGCTTATTCTGCATAAAATATTGTCACAAAGTAAAGAGAAGTTGATCTGAATTGATGTTAAAAAAAAAATTAATAATAATAATTTTTGTCCTGTCCCAACGAGTGCACCTTGTCTGGTATATCAAAGGCTGTGGTATGTGCTGTCCTGTCAGCAGGAAAGTACATATAAAATGTTGAGGGTTTAAGAAAGTTACCGAATGTTTAACATCTAATAGCCAGTGATGAATAAGTGAATGTGTTTAGTGGTGGTGTTAAACAGAACAAACTTCAACGTTTATTTAATTATGGCATGAAGGTTTTAGCTCTTTATTTTCAAAAGGGTGTCATATCCTTGTCATTTGTTAATTTATTCATCCATCCATCATTTAATTCATCCATCTGTCCTATTCATATGTCCAGCCATTCTTTCTTACCAGTAAACACTTGGGTAAGTGGCACATGTACCAGCATTACACTTTGTATTGCAAAAATGTTTTTGTTCATCTGTATCCCCCCACCCCCAAATTAAAAACAAAACAAAATGAAGCACACTGGTGGCATGGGCCTCCTCTCCAATATGCCCTGTTATTTCTGTCTGGATTGGCTTTTGAAATGAGATAATTGTCATGACAGTACATATTGTGGACTTTGACAGACCACTCATGGTATGGGAAAAACCTAATTGGAGAATGGGTCCACCAAGGTGGGTTGAACCTACAATGCAAGCATCTCAAGCAAGCACACTACCAGCTGAACACATTGATTTATTAATCATCTGCTGTTGGATGTCAAAACATTTAGCAATTCTCAATGTAAATCTTTTTTGCCTTGCTCTTCGGGATCACAAAGTTGTGAGAGTTTGCATTGGGCTATTTCTCGCTCCAGCCAGTGTTCCACGACTGGTGTAACAAAGGCTGTGGTATGTACTGTCCTGTTTGTGGGATGGTGCATTTAAAAGATCCCTTGCTGTTAATCAAAAAGAGTAGCTCATGAAGTGGCGACAGTGGGTTTCCTCTCTCATTATCTGTGTGGTCCTTAACCATATGTCCAGCACCATAGAACCGTAAATAAAATGTGTTGAGTGCATTGTTACATAAAACATTTCCTTCCTTGTGAGTTTAGTGAAGTAGACCTCAGGTTTAAAAGTACAAGCTTTGTTTAACACATTTATTGCATACCTATTCAATACTAATTTTCAAACCGTGTTATAAACTTGGTTTTACTGGAGTTGGCATCTTTTTATTACCGACATTCCTTTTTATTACTGACATTATTATCCGATTTACAAATCATGTCATTGTATTTGAAACATTACACAAGATTGACGCAGAGTATGATTGTTAATGTTAAAAAAATTCACGAAAGGAGGATTGTTTAATATGATTTTTTTAAATGTAAAATATGTAATAAATACAGGAAGTAAAATGCATTGTTTTTGCTTCCTATTGTACTAATTTATTTTGTGCAAGAACATATCACTCAACTGTGTATGTGAAGTTTGATGTATTTGTTATCTACATAACAATGTATGCATACAAAGTTTTGTTTTCTTTTGCAGTACATAATGTGTATGGAGCCGCTGAGTGACGACTGGCTGGTTGTGGTGGAACGGACGCCGTTGGCCATCACAGAACAGCTCCCGCCAGCTCTGAAACAGAAGAAATTCGGAACATGATGACACCCGCGTGTTCTTCTTGGTTATTTCCCTTGAAAGCTGAATACTACAGAATTGTCGTCTTCCTTGAAAGTTGAACACTATCGAGTTACTGGTCTTGAAAGCTGTGCACCACTTGGGTTATCTCCCTTTAAAGATGTGTACTACTGGGTTATAGGCCTTTAAAGATGTGTACTACTGGGTTATTTCCCTTTAAAGATGTGTACTACTGGGTTATCTCCCCCTTTAAAGATGTGTACTACTGGGTTATCCCCCTTGTTAAGAGGCCGTCCATAAGATTTGTAGGGGGGGGGGAGGGGGGGTTCAGGCATTACTTACAGATAAGAGTATGGGGTAGGAGAAGATTCCTTGCCTAATGCTAATGGTATACAATGTACTTTTCAGGGTAAAGAGAAGATGCAAGTCCATCATTTGGGGAAAGGAGGGGTATTTGTTAGAAATTAAATTTTGTATGTACTTTACATGTGGCTCCTAACCATGTATGCATACTATTTCCCCTTAAATTTTTATGAATTTTAAGTTAATGGCTTGGAATATCAGCTTTAATTCTGCTAGGCAAGCCTCGAGGAATTTCCCATTCTTACCATCCCAGGATAAAACCAATATCCTACATCATTAATTATTCTCTATAGTTGCTCATTCTGTGTGTGTACTTTCAATAGCATTTTCATGTACATCCATTACACAGGATGTCCATGTAGTATTTTTCATTATTATTTTATTTATATCGAATATGGAGAAAAATGCCAGATATTTACCACATGCATAGTTGGTCTAGGATTGATCCTTGTCCGTGCATCCATTGAACTATTTCTTGTACAATAAAGGTCATGGTATGTACTATCCTGTCTGTAGCATGGTGAATATAAAAGATCCTTTGCTGCTAATGGGAAGAGTAGCCCTTGAGTGGAAGCATTGTGTTTAAAATGTGTCGAGAGCATCATTAAATAAAACATTTCTTTGTTTCATTCTTTCTTTGAATGAAGTGATTTTAAAACAATCATTAGGCCCATATATATGTAAATGATGCATCAGGTAGGCCCCTATTGATATAAACTGTGTTATTGTGTAATACTTGGAAAGCAAAAGACAGCTTCTCAATCCGATTACCAGAAAGTACATGCATACATTACATATGTAGCAATTGCATTTCACTCTCTTTTAATTTTGAATTTTGACAAAACTAAGCTAAAATCTGTTACTATGTGGTGAACTATTAAATGGTCATTACAGCTTTTATTTGTAACTCTTATATCCGTTTAATGAATGAAAGTAAAAGAAAGGAATGTTTAATAACATCTCGGGCACATTTTATACTACGACTATTTGTCTGCTATAACGTTATTCAGACATGCTGGAGATCGCGTGAAATAGAGGAAACCCTGGCTTCATCACATAGTCTACTCCTACTGAGTCTGCAGCTTTTCCACAGAAACATGAAACGGCCTTCAGTGTACCAGTCGTGGGGCACTGGTTGGAATGGGTGAAAAACATTTCATTGACCCATTGCAACTCCGAAGGAAATGTTTTATTCAACAGTGCACTCAACACATTTTATTTAGTTATATGGCACCAGACAAGAGCCTTGTGTGTTGGAAAAATGCATACCCTGATGACCAACACATACATACAGAAATGAAAAACGTGTAATTTTCAGAGTTAATAAAAAACATGATTATTCCTGCTAACCGGTGACAACCATTTTGTTTTGTTTTTGTGACATCCAGTGCTATAGCTTGGTGTTAAGTGACATCAGCTCCGTCAAATTTCTCTATTATGCACAGTGTAAACAAACACTCTAATTTACAAGGTGCTTATATAGTATTTTTCTCTCTTAAAAAATCCAAAGATAAAATGCATAATTATTAAGTCTATTGGTAGAATATGTTTAAGCAAAAACTACCACTCAAGATACCAAAGTGATAATTTTATTTTATTTGCGACTACATAATTGGTCCCTGCCTGATGTGCGGTCGGTCTAGGATCGATCCCCGTCGGCTAATCACTGGGTTTTTTCTTGATATAACCGTAAATATAATGTGTTGAGTGCGTCGTTAAACAAACAAAAAAAAATAATAAAAAAATTGGTCAGTTTTGTGATTTTAGATGACTACTCTACTTAATCAAGGGTTTTACAGTAATAAAAGATTGCTGATAATGTCCTTTACAGTTGTAGGGGTGCCTGCACGGTTTTCACATAATACTCTGTGATCTTAAGAGCCACGCATTTGTACCGTGTCTAGACACATTTGACTGGGGATGGTCTAAATAAACACCTGCCAATCAGGAACATGCCATGAAAAGAAAACACTCAGATTATTATTTCAGTACATGGGTTATTTTATAGACAAAACAAGACAGTTATTTCGACTTTGACAATGGTGGTTTATTTTGTACTGAAAAATAATATATACTTGTTGCTGTTCCTGGCTTACTGGGATGGATATTATTACAGAAAGTGCAATGCATCCGTAAAAATCAGTTTGTTTGGTTCCAAGACTAATTCCTGATGTGCGACACATTAACCACTGGGATGGTACAAAATGGCAGCATCCGTTACATATAATAGCTGTCACATTTAACAGTTTTATTAATTAATTATACGATTATACTTGTTGATATTAAGCAATAATGTGCATTATATATCGTTGAATATACATACCAGTCCACAAGCCTTGCACAAACATCCCTAAGACCACACAGATATTGAGAGGAAACCCGCTTTCACTACTTCATGGCCTACTCTTTTTCAATTAGCAGCAAGGGAGTACATGTCATATTTAATGTGCATGCTTTCATTATATATAATACAAGACGGTTGTGAACAGACATCATGTGCTACTGGTTGCATATTAATTTGAATTTACTAATCATGGCTGGGGTACTGTCTGTGATGGGGGGGGGGGGGGGTAACAATGGCAATGGGTCCACCAAGGGAGTTTTATTCAATGACCAAAGTACCTTGAAATGGATTCCACCCATGCTTTTAGTGAAAAAATACTAACACCCACAATAAATTTATTTTGCACTACCAGTACATGTAATTTGCTATTCACCAGGGGCCTAATACACTAAACCGTCATAACTTTGTGATCTCGCAGTGCAATGCTAAAAGATTTGCAAAGAGGATGCTTTGTTGTAGCCTAAGACTGCTTTGTGACATTCACTTTCAAGCTAGTTTAACCGGCTTGTAGAAAATAACATGCCATGAAATATTTAATATGCTAGGACACCAAAAAAGATTTTGCTTTAATGGTGTACTGGAATCGTCATCACCGCATTTTGAATTCTCTTTTATCTCGTATACAGCCCTTATCAGATATCGGTTTATGCAAACCGTTCCTTTGATCTTCAAGACAAATCAGATTGACATTTATACAAATACCAGACAAAATGGATTTATTTTACTTTGAAACTTCTCTCTTTTTTATATATATATATTTGCATATTTGTTTTGTAGTTAAGAAAAGAAAATGCTGAATCATATTTTTTTAATAAATAATTTCATGGAAAACAAAAAAAAATCGGCATCAAAAGGGAATAGACAGATTATTTCCAAAAAATTCTATAAAAACATTGGGCCAAATTTGACATCATTTTTCTTAAAGTTTGTTTTGTTTAACAACACCACTAGAGCACATTGGTTTATTAATAATTTGCCATTGATGTCAAACATTTAGTAATTTTCACATAGTCTGAGGAAATGTCCTATATGTTTCCATTAGTAGGAAATGATATCTTTTATATGCGCCATCCCACAAACAGGATAACACACACAAAGGCCTTTGATATACCAGTTGTGGTGCACACTTGACACATTTTACTTACGGTTATGTGGTCTAGGACTACTGAGATTATTAGAGGAACCTCCTCGCTATCATGGGCTTTTCTCGTCTTTAATCACAAGCAAGGACAAAGGGTTCTCCTGGTGCATGGACATCATTAAGTGCACGTATTGGTATTAAATATGGGGAGAAATGTAACATGGTCTTCAAAACTGTGGGGGGTGGGGGGGGGGGAAGAGGAGCGAGTGGAGTTACTTGTAGCTTTTTTACTGAAGAACAGTTTTGAGGTAGTGGTAAAAATTTGAAAGATCTTAATTTATTACACTTATGGTTAAAAATATCTTGGTACATATCAAAGTGATCTGGACGTAACACTTTGATATCATCAACTGGGGCACTACAGCCATACAGAGACGCCAACTGAACCAGATGAGTGACATGAAATTATCATTATGGGTAATAAACAGGAAATTAAATTGCTATTATTTCAAATCATGTTTACATTCCTAGTGAAATAATTTTCATTGTCAATGACTATAGATCGTAACAACTGAAAATTATTTCACTAGAGATATAAACTTTATCCAAAATGGAAGCTTGTTTAATATCCTGTATTTCCCCTATGACGACCCAACCCATCCACACAACATAACATTTTTTAAAACCAAGATATGCAAAACCACCCACCCGGTATAACATTTTCTTTTGTTTTTTAACTATTCTAATTATTTTAAAAGGTCTAATATAAAATTAAAAAAAAACCCACAAGATCTTAATTTCTCCTATGACAACACAACATTAACAAAAACCAAGATACACTAGAATCCGAACACCAATAATTAAAAAGGTGAAATTAATAAAAACAAATCACAAGACACGTGTAGTTTTTGGAATCTTTTACTGGCTGCCAACAGCTCACGACATATAGACTGGAGCATTGGCATTGTGAACCATCAGTTGTTGGGATACCGGTGCGGTGGGCGTCCCGGTTACCGTATAGTAGCACTGTTACAGTGTGTACCGCTGACTACGCCTCGGCTACACACCGCTTGCACCAACCACTAGGCTAAACTCCTAGTGAAGAGGAAGCCTCTTCGCACAACGCAAGAAAACAACTAACAAAACGAAACAAAAAGCAGTTTGTGTGAGATACTGTAGTCCAAATGACATTCTTTCAGTAGAAATAACAGTCGAAGATAAAGATCGTTTTGTTTAACGACACCACTAGACCACATGGATTTATTAATCATCAGCTATCAGATGTCAAACTAACACATTTTGTTTTGTTTCTAAGAAACAAATCTGATATATATATATACACGTGTGTGTGTGTGTGTGTGTGTGTGTGTGTGTGTGTGTGTGTGTCTTGTCATGTATACACATTTACAATGAAACCTATCAAAACCAGACCCTCTGTAAACCGGAATTCCTTTTTAAAAACCAGTGCAGAACTCTACTTCTCTAAAAGCTGAACACCTCTATAAACCAGACATTTTACTTCATATCAAGGGTGTCAGCTTTAGAGAGATTTCATTGTGTATGTATCTGTGTGTATGTATGTATATATATATATCCTTTGTAAGATTATGGTGGTCATTTAACAAGGAAGAACGCAGCAACAATTACACGAGCATGTAGTTTCATTTTTACTGAAAGAATGTCACAAGTAAGGGTGGGTAGATATATTTCAGACATGGGTTCTCATCACTCGATAATAATGCTTCCAACTTCTTAAAACTTCTGTTCAGTTATTTAGTTATTTTTTTATAAGAAACATTGATATTTTAAAGTCCGGTCTAAGGACACTATTTATTATTATCCAAAGAAATTCCCCGCCTTGACATCTAACCATACTGATATATTAATGTTACTCTGTATGTGTTTTAAGAAGAAAAGATGGGGGAAATAAATTATTGAATCGAAAAATAAATGAAGAAAAACATGTTACATTTCAGTCAGCCAGTCTGTAAACCGATGGTGTAAAAGTATGGCATATCCATTTTTATTTAAATTATTTCACTCTTTTTTTTATGCACAAAATAATCACACTGAAAAAAAGATGTACAATTATTTTATACTGACGAAATTAAAATGTATAATTTTGTCTGGGATTTTTTTCAATCCTAATTTATATTATTATTTAAACTGCCATTTCATTTTCAATTGCCCAGTAACAAAATTAGTAAAAATAGAGTAAATTCTGTCAATGGTGTATTTTAAAAATAATCGCCAAGAGTAAAAACAACATGGAAGCATTATTATCAGGGCAAATCAAATCCCTTCATTTCAGGTTGTGTTCCACAATTTTAGTTTCTAACAGCAGGGAGAACCATATAAGCTTTTCATTCATTGGTTACTTTCCATTAACCATAAAAGCTTTTCATTCATTGGTTATTTTCAACAGTGAACCATTTGAAAATACAGTCATACTGAAGTAATGGTACATCAGTGTGAAGGTCTAAAGTAACCATAGTAACAATATTCATTCATTTACCCCAAAATAAGACAAAGCCTTCACATGGGACAAAATTAAAATATACTGATGGAAACAACATGAGAACAGATTGACACCAACATGGAATAGACCATCAAAAAGTCTCATTCACAGATGAGTTAAAGTTTGTTTAACGACAACACTAGATCGCATTATATTTATAATATATAAATATTATATATAAATCATCGGTTATTAGATGTCAAACATTTAGTAATTCTGACACAGTCTTAGAGAGGAAACCTACCACATTTTTCCATTAGTAGCAAGGGATCTTTTATATGCCCCATCCCACAGATACGATAGCACTAGCCAGAAGAAAAACTAGCCCAACAGGGATCAATCCCAAACCAACTGCTGCACCACTGGACTACATCCTGCCCCTCTCATCTATAGCGCGAAGAAGATGACGGTTACCGACATTCAGTTCACATTACATCTTCGTATTCTATACTGACATTATAATGCTAACAGTGAATTCTATTTCATCTTAAATATCAAGTGTTCCCTGATTTCTTTTCCACAGTATGAATAATTATCAGTAGAATAAAAAAGAAAGAAAAAACCCTGTAACACTGAACAAGTGACCTACTAACTGACAGATCCGGTTATGTATTAAAAACAGAACAGCAGCATTCATAGTAACATACCGGCATCGGTGGTGTCGTGGTTAGGCCATCGGACAACTGGCTTTTTAATCTAGATACCAACTCCAAACCCTGAGCGAGTGCTCTGCAAGACTCAATGGGTAGGTGTAAACCACTTGCACCAACCAATGACCCATAACTGGTTCAACGAAGGCCATGGTTTGTGCTATCCTGCCTGTGGGAAGTGCAAATAAAAGATCCCTTGCTGCTAATAGGAAAGAGTAGCCCACGAAGTGGCGACAGCAGGTTTCCTCTCAAATCTGTGGTCCTTAACCATATGCCTGACCCCATATAACCGTAAATAAAATGTGTTGAGTGCGTCGTTAAATAAAACATTTCTTTCGTTCATAGTAACATTCCTTTTGAATGTGTATTTCCTCTATGACACTTTCAAACGGCTAAATACATTTTATTTTTAACCCATTCAATCCCTGCATGTAGATGGCAACACCACTGGACTAGTCAACATTTCCAAAAACTAAACTGTTTTAAACCCTTAAAAGTTCAGATTGGAAATCTACATGTTGTAATGGAACGGGTTAAAAAACTAAACTTTGGAAGCACAACCTGAAACATTGCTGAATTTGGGTTTTTGTAGAAGTTGAATGGCATTTCCACCAAATCACGATAACATGAATAATGATTAATGAACATTTGCTGGATGGATGTCAAGTCCACAGATATGTATTCGTATAAATTATGCATTCCAGATTACAAATCAATGTACATGTACTAGATAATAAAAAAAATAAGAGAGAATAAAGCTACTAATACATGTATCAGTATAAAAGATTAAGGCAGTGAATTTATATACAACTGTCTGAAGAAGTCTGATAATGTGTTTTAATTTTAAAAAGGAAAGAAATGTGTTTAAAGACCCCTAGGCACATTTTAAACTACCACTCAATAACCGATGTGAATTTGGCTGTCATTAAACCTAACAAATGTTTATTTTGACTCTTTGGAGAGGGCGTATGAAAGAAAGGGAGACAGGTTGTGTGTGAGAGAGAGAGAGAGAGAGAGAGAGAGAGAGAGAGAGAGAGAGAGAGAGAGAGAGAGATATAGAGAGAGATATGGTGTTACAGAGAGTAAGAGACAGAGGGAAAGAGGGTGTTAGAGGGAGTAAAAGAGAGTTTTAGAGGTAGTAAGAGAGATTATGAGGGAGGGTGCGAGAGTAAGAGTGTGTGAGGGAGTAAGATCAAAAGATTGTGAGAGTAAGAGAGAGAGGAGGTTGAGAGAGAGGGTGGAGAAAAGACAATGCAGCAAACAAACTTATATGCATGTTCTTGTAAACAGGACAGTACATACCACTACTTTTGTAGTTATACATACTGGTTGTGGGGCACTGATTGGGGTGGGGGGTGGAGTTCACGGAGGGCTATCAATAAGACTAATCTCAGCTCCAGCCAATGTTCTACCCATTGAGCTAGATCCCACCCTGTTTTTAGAAATTAACACTACTGAAAAATCGCAACAACCTTCAGATATATTTGCATATTATGTTGGCTGTGCTCAACAAATTTGTAAATTTACAGATTTTTTTTTTTTTTTTTTAAATCACAAAAAATGTATAACTATCTGTATTTAAAACAAAACAACCATTTTGAGTTAGAAATATTATACAAGTACTGTACAAGAGTTAAGTACATTAAAAGGTGGTGTCGCTGTAGACCTGTCTTCACGTATGTATTACTATTAACTAGTAAACACCTTTCACCATCCATCCAGCAAAATATATTTTGAAAACCATGAAAATGGAAATTAAAAACAAAGAAAAAAACTAGAAATGGTCACATGACATATAAGATGCACAAGATGATTAACACATGAGAATCTGGGGGGAAATTTGTCCAAAAAAAACAAAACTCTATTTCATCACAGAAGAAGATGAAGAGAAATCGGAGGCCATTTGATGGCATAAAAGCATTTGTAACAAATGTGCATTGAAAAGGCTTGTAGCTTTAGGGCCAGGCCCACATATAATTATAATAATGTCTTCAAAACTCGCTCGCACTTGTTCATGTTCTTTTGTTGTTGTTTTTTTTCCAAAATATCGCCTCACACATTTCTTGGGAGTTTTTTTGTTTCTTGTTTTTTTATCACCACTTATATGGCCATAGCCAGGCGAGGCACACAATATATAAATACCACAGTTTTACATATACACAGTCATCAATGTCTGGAGTACGTACATAACAAGAACATCTGTAACAAGTTAGCACAAATTTCTGTAAGGATGTCTCTCTCTCTGTCTCTCGCAGTGTGGGAGTAGTGGCCACACGGACACTCCACACAGGTTTTCAGTATACGATGGCTACAGACGTCAACAGTGTACTGAAATCACATGCACCTTGTTTTGACTCGTTTTATTTCCGGTGTCTTCGAACAACTAATTAAAATTGTTTGCTGTGCGATGACATCTTCAACCTTTTTGCCTCATATATATATATATATATATATATACAGTCAAACTTTGGTAACTCCACCTTCGATCTTTTGAAAATTTCAATATCTCGACGTGAAGTGACGGGCCCGTCTGAATGGTTATACAAACTAGTAGTGACGGCCTTCAAAAACTGAAACTTCAAACACTCGATGAACTCGATCTCTCAACCTGATTCTTGATCCCGCCAAAATATAGATTTAATAGATTATACACCTGTTAAAGACAAATAAACTGTCAATCAGACATCTCGGGTGGTCTGGGTTGTTGAGGAACGAGGTGATAATCACAGATTGCCAACTAAGCGAACAAACTGATTCTGAGCTTGTCAGTGTTTGTATATAGCGACGAGTCATAAGACATAATTACAAACACCGTCTGGTTAATTTCAAAGAGCACTTGTAATAATTGTTAACAATGTTTCTTTATATATATAAATAAATGTTAGTTCCTGAATTTTATTACTGCTTTTTAATGATTTTTCGTATTTAAAATGTACCGAGTGTTATTCGGCATTCAGCGTTTTATTTGTAGTTATGGTCTGCCATGTTTTGACATCTGCAAAATACATCAACGTTCATTTTATCCTTTACTTCCAGTTTCAAATTACATATTAATTTTAAAAAATCAAACTTCCTGAAAGTGAAACTATTTCCTTGTTCTCTTCAAGATCGAGTTATCGAAGTTTGACTGTGTATAGAAACAGTTCCATTCATGCTTAGACACCAATCACACAAATACACACACACACACATGTGTATGCCCACATATGTACATACAAATATGCATGTTCATACACAGCACAAAACAATTAACACATGCACAAAACCAACAAAAAAAATCACATAAGTTAAGATTGTTGTGTCTGCGTCACCGTAGAGAGCCATTTCTAAGTTTAGCATTCCGAATCGTGGTCACCAGGGCATTGTCACTGCTGACGATCCGCAGAGTCTGGTACAGAAACCCAACGTACACTGACCAAGAAAACGGTCAAAAACAAACAGGGATGGTGGCAGTAACAATCGTGTTTCCTTGCATGTGATTTTCTCCAAGTGTAAATAGTTAATGGTATATATAAAATGAGAGATCTGGACAAAGTATCAGACATGATGTGGGAGAAAGAAAGAAAAAGGCTACACAATCACATTCCACAGTTCTTTATCAGACAGTTAAGTCTTGGTTACGTTTTACACGACTTGTTGCATTCGTTAGCTATAAACTTTGTTGCAGTCTTTAAGTATACAGGTGCATTCTTTAGGTATAATGTTTATCATTTTTCAAAGATGTGATTAACAGAAGAGGCCAACATTATTAAATACATTTTATGCACCTCGAAGGGATCCATGTATTTCTGGTTTTAAATAATAAATGTTAACTTGTATCATTTGTAATGTTCAATTTCAAAACATTTCAAACCCATAATCACCGTATAGGTGCACCTGTGCTTTATTTGCTTTTATTACATACCTGTAAATTATTTGTTGGCAGAAAGCCAGCATGCATGCAGTGTATGGGAGTCCTAGCTTTAGGAAACACTGTTACATAAAATGAGGTGTAACCCAGTGGTCAAACACTGTTACATGAAATGGGGTGGTGTAACCCAGTGGTAAAATGCTCGCCTGATGTACTGTCATGGCAGTCTGGGATCAATCCCCATTTCTCTAATCATCAGCTATTGGATATCAAACATTTGGTAATTCTGACATAATCTTAGACAGAAAACACTCTAACATTTCTTTTTGTTAGTAGTATTGAATCTTTATACATATAATATATATATACACACAGTCAAACCTGTTCTAGCGGCCACCTGTACTCAGCAACCACCTGCCTTAAGCGGCAATCTTTTTCCTCCCAATTTAATGTAAATGCACCTGTAATGAGCAGTCACCTGTCTAACGCAGCCAGCAATCACCTAAATTGGATCTCAAATCGCTAAAATACCTGTATTAAGCGGCCACAGTAAAGTCCTACTATAAAAGGGATATTTTAACAACAATGATACGGTGCAGTAAATGACCGATCCTCGCACCTTCAGGAATACTAGTACCCATTCAGTCCCAACATTTCCGTGTATTCACTTACTATGACAATACACCGCGTGAAGTAGCAATTAAATAATTAAGTATATATTTAAAAAAAACACTTGTGGACAACGGTTAATTTAATACCTTTCATTTGCATTACTTTTGAAGTAGACTACACTGAAATGTTGATTTATAGTGTGAAGCACACAACCATTGATTAGCAGTACAGACGATAGAAGAAACAACAACAACAAATGTTTTAAAAACTATATATGTGGCAACCTGTACTCAGCGGCCACCTTTATCTACTTCCTTAAGTGACCGCTTAAAGACAGGTTTGACTGTATATGAATATGTATGTGTGTGTGTACACCATCCCACACAGGATAGCACATGCCAAGGCTTTGGTATACTAGTTGTGGTGCACTGGCTGGAACGAGTCGAGCAATACAATGTAGAGAAAATCACGATGTAGAAAAAAATATTCAAGATAACTGTAACTGGAGTCTTTTTCCTCTTCTGTTGGCTTTTTTTTCTTTACTTTTCTTTTTTGTCCAACAATTAAAAAACCTGACCAAAAGCTCAATTCTTTTTAAAGCAAGACCGATACTGTGGAATGGATTTTGAAGCATTTTTTCCCCCTGTATATACAAAACAAATACATGACATGTATGTATATACAATCATCAAGATGGGGGGGTGGGTATGGGGGGGGGGGAATGAAACATGTAAAAATTTAAAGAAATTCCTGCAAGAAATGTTCATTCATCTCGGCAGTGAATGGGTTAATCGAACAGTATTCCACGGAACATCCCTCTCGCAGTGAATGGGTTAACTGAACAATATCCCACTGACCATCCCTCTCGCAGTGAATGGGTAAACCTAACAATATCCCACTGACCATCCCTCTTGGTAGCAAATGGGTTAATCAGACACTAATCAGCCCTCTGCAGCCAGGCATGCATCAGACAGACAAACAAATACTGGTTTCAGTGACGCTAAATAAATTACTCAACAAATAATTATGCGTACATGATTGACCAAAAAAAAAAAAAAAAAAAAAAAGGTCCACAAAATAACCCCACCCCACACATACACACACGCAAGCAGCATCCATTCACTCCCTAGAGGTGCACAGGGCATCTTCCTGGGTCCACCACACTGGAATAAATCCTACGAAACAACAACACCCATATCCCAAGCAGAAAGAAAATGGCAGCACTTTTTGTTTTAATGAGGGGCTCCACACATCCATAGCAACAGCTTCCACAGTGGGCGTACATCAGTTTATATTGGCTAATGCAGACAACAAGAGCATCTCTGCAACAGGAACTTTCTGCACAGAGAGAGACGGCCATCTTGGAAAATAATTTCTGCCAACTATAATGACAAGAAAAACGTACAATCTGGGAAGGAGCGCGTAACCGTCCTATCATCATAGTTCTGTTGTTAAAATCTTTACAAGAATAAGTTAGGAAGTGGAGCACAAAGAAAAACAGAAAATGATTTTGTTCATCAAGTCACCCCAAACGAAGTATAATCCATTAAGACGGAAAAGTATAAGATTCTTAAAACAGTTATCGTTGTTCAGCAATGATAAATTTTCACTTCATTTGTCTTCACATTTGTAAAAATCACATCTCAACAGATTCCTCGTAACAAAGACAATTTTTTTTAACGGATTCCCGGCTTTTAAAGTTCTGTTACCATCAGATACCCAGTGAAACCTGTACACGTCTCTCTCAACACCAGACTGCTTTGTTGAACAAAGTCCTTTGTGACTTTTTTTTTTTTAACCAGACTGCTTTGTGGCATTTGTTTTTACCAGACTGCTTTGTGGCATTTGTTTTCACCAGACTGCTTTGTGGCATTCTTTTTACCAGACTGCTTTGTGGCATTTTGTACCAATTTACAAAGTCTTCTTCTCGACTCTTTCAAAGCTCTTGTGAAACGGCTACCGGTTTAACAACATGTTTAACATTGATCACCATCCACCTGACAACAGTAAGAACCTGCCCGCGTTTCCCGTGAACACATACATGTACGACCTCCGCAATACGTTGCCCCTATTCAATTTGTGACATCACAGCACAAATAGTTGTCCTCTCTGCGTAGTCCACGAGGCACATTAAGTGACCACACTTTCTACGTACCTCCAGACCACACTCTGCGTAACCATAGAATTATTCAACTTGTGATGAGCCTGTTCTGCATTACGTCTAACACACAATGCTGTCGTCTCTGCGTAACCACCGAATTATTCAACTTGCAACAAGCTCGTTCTGCATTATTTCTAGCACACACAGTGTACCGTATCTCATTACCTCTTCCACATTTCCCTTTTCCTTTCTGTGAGGCCGTTTTGCACAGCACAGCTTATAAATGTATCACCGACCGTCCCCACACACGAACCATAGCGAGCAACTATAAACGGGTGTCTAATTTTATTATCATGCGTTGCTGTCGGCTTCTTTTTTTAATCGCACAAATTTAGTAATTTGTTTTGTTTTGTAAAAAAAAAAAAAAAAACCACGAGAAAAGATAACAATAATAGAACTCTCTGCAGCGAAAAACAGGCCGCAAAAAAAAAATTAAAATTAAAATGTGCATCATCATACGTTTTCTTTCTCCGACGTAAAACTGCACACACTAACACTGAAAGCCTCTTGGTAGTCGGGCGGCGGACCCAAGTCAATTCGTTCCCCCATCCCCCCAATCCCCCCTGATGTGGGCACAGAGCCAAAGTGACCGGTGGGCGGGGAGGTCCGCGACGCCGGTGACGAAGTCCAAGAGGTGTCGTTATTAGAACAGTACGGGTAGTAGCCGTCCCTGTGACTAGAGACACTGTGACAACGGACCGGGTGGCCGCTGGAGTCGCGCAGCCTCACCGAGGGTGCCACGCCCAGCGAGTCCAGCGAGCGGGCAGAGTCTTTGTAAGGTGGGGGGGGCCCATCACCGTGCGCGTCGTGCACCGTCTTGTTGGGGGGAGGGCGGACGCACGAGTCGCCGCTCTCCGCCTGGTGCTGAATCTTAGCCATCTCCTTTTGACTCTCCGCGTAGCCCTCCTCCCCGTCTTTTGACCGACGCACCTGGGGCGGATACCACGGCTCGCCGTGAACACAGTTTGTGTTGTCAATCAGCAACGACACTTGTTGCTCCGAATTGTTTTGCGTAGGACTTGGAACAAATGTCTGAAAGTAAGAAAATTTAAAATAAATTTAAGGCATTAAAAGATCTGTTAAAAGTATTAATTAGGAAGCCATTAAAGGTAGACTAAACTCCAACAAGAGCCTTATGTGTTGGAAAGATGCATACTGACACTTTAAAGGATGGGACAATTAAGGCATTTGGTCAGTTCCGTCCAACTTCTCTATGCACAGTGTAAACAAACGTTCTAATTTATGACAAGGCACTTCGCTTTCATCAACCTGACTTATAACATAAACGATTTGATAGTATAATAAACTATTTAACTAAATATATTTCAATTTGCATCAATATAATGAAATGGAGTTATAGTATTTTTTTTCTTTTAACAAATCCAAAGAAAAAATGCATATTATTAGGCCTATTGGTAGGATACGTTCAAGCAAAAACAACCACTCACAATACCCAAGTGATAATTTTCTTTTCTTTGGGATTATGTAATTGGTCAGTTTGATGATTTTAGATGGGAAAGTCTGCTTAATTTGACAAAATCACAGTAATAAAGCAGGACGGCTGTAAAGCCCATTACGATTTGAGGTTATCACACAACACCCTGTGATCTTAATAAGAGAGGCACGTCTTTTTAGTGTGTCTAGACAGTGTCTAGGGACCATCTAAATATACACCTGCTAATCAGGAACCACAGGTACAGGCCATGTAAAGAAAATACCAATGAACCAAGAAAACACTGACTATTATTTCAGTATTTGGGTTAATTTATGTACAAAACATAATACAGTTTTTTAACACTTTGAAAAATAAACCGCATATACAAGTTTCTGTGTTACTGGGATTGATATTATTACAGAACACTGCGATGCATCCACAAAAATCAGATATGTTTTGTTTCTTCAATTTGAAGACTAATTCCTGACATGACACATTATATATTATGTAACCACCAGCTCGCCAGAGGGCATATTCACTGGGATGGCACAAAATGGCTGCGCCCATTATATATAATAGCCATCACATTTAACTGTTTTATTAATTAACTATACGATTATACTTGATATTAAGCAATAATGTGCATTATATATCATTAAATATGCATACCAGGCCAAATGCCTTGCTTTAGCAGTCCTTTAATGACATCTGGTGGGTTTGTTTGAGTGGTGTGTGTGTGCGAGTGAGAGAGAGAGAGAGAGAGAGAGAGAGAGAGGGAGAGAGAAAGAGAGGCAGACAGACAGACAGACAGACAGAGACAACAAGAACAAACCTCTGAGTTGTGCGACTGCGGGTGACGGGATCGACCCAGATGTCTCTGCGACATCATTTTGCAGCTCTGGTGTTGCACCAAGTACACGACGGCCACAAACAGCGAAATTATCACAATAGAAATGGTTATTATCACAATGTATGGAACAAGATCACTGGATCCTGAAAAAAACAAAAAAACATACTTATATGTATGTATGTATGTAAGTATTTAATAGAAGAATCTATTCAAAACACACTGGCAACATACTTTCAATGTAAACAAATCAATATTTTTTAGGAACTACTGACCTTTGACAGGTCGTTTCCTGGGAATTAGGCTAAATCAGAACCACTATCAAAATGGAACCATTTTTGATGGCAAAAACGGAACCGATTTGGCTGTAACGGCACCTAGCTCAATGTAATGGCAAACAATAATATCTTGTAGATATATAGATTGTTGGGTGCCGTTTTAATCAATGCTAGGTTCCAGTTTGTCCTATTTGGTTCCATTTTTGTTTGGGGCTGTTTTGGCATGGTTTTGGTATTGCTACAACCTGTTTCTGGAATGTCACACTTGTGCAGTATGGAACCCAAGTCGTTTGGCAATGTGACGCATGTATCATTGTGTATTTCGACATCATTCTAAAATACTGTTTGAATGGTTTGGAATTCTAGCATTAATGATGCATAGTCGCAAATTCAATGCAAACAAAAAATACTAAAATAAAAATAATAAAATTATACTACAGTCAGTCAGACAAATTTTGATTGCCCCTCGGACTGGTAGTTGCATTTTTTAATTTGTCTGTCACAATTTTCACTCACATTTAGCAAGCGGGCGAGTACTTTTTGCACCCCTGACAATCATGAGAATATTACATATTTAAGCCATATTTCACTTGTTTAACATTGTTTGACAATAGTACTGTAATATGAGGGAGGGGTTTATGTCCTTATAAAATTCCACTCTGCTCCTGGGGGCTAATATATATTTTTTTTCTTTGGGAAATCATTATTTTCTAAGCATAAAAAAGGCAAGCTACTGTGGCTGTGTATTGGCATTCAGTATTGCCATATATATAAAACTATCCAATTTAGTCCTAATAACACCTTTGACTTGTAAAATGTCTTCCCACTAGATTACATAATGCAAAGTTCTATGGCTGGAAGTGCCAGAGAATATACAGCGACTGCATGCATCAATACACACAATGTCAAAATCCCATGTCAAAGCAAGACAACGAAAAGACCAATTAGCTATATAAACAATACCTGTATCGGTTAGATTTGTAGGTTTGTGCAGCATGATGTTGGTAACAAGAGTACACTTCAATGGATTATTTCCGTACAATTAATAAATCTTGTGTTTGACGTAAAGTTACTCATGGAAATAGGTATAATTCCAGTATATTTCACACGATGTCATGTAATGTGCTTTTACTTATGATTAGTGGAAATACAATGTTTATTGTGTGGTTATGATGATTTTATGATTAGTGGAAATACAATGTTTATTGTGTGGTTATGATGATTTTATGATTAGTGGAAATACAATGTTTATTGCGTGGTTATGATGATTTTATGATTAGTGGAAATACAATGTTTATTGCGTGGTTATGATGATTTTATGATTAGTGGAAATACAATGTTTATTGCATGGTTATGATTTTATGATTAGTGGAAATACAATGTTTATTGCATGGTTATGATGATTTTATGATTAGTGGAAATACAATGTTTATTGCGTGGTTATGATGATTTTATGATTAGTGGAAATACAATGTTTATTGCATGGTTATGATGATTTTATGATTAGTGGAAACACAATGTTTATTGCATGGTTATGATGATTTTATGATTAGTGGAAATACAATGTTTATTGCGTGGTTATGATGATTTTAAGTAAGTAACACACCACTGTACCTCGTTATACTGAACACTGAATATTATTTGATAAGATTTATACCCATGTGTCTCAGGTCTGATAAACCATAAATAACAATGATGCAACCTGTAATACCGTAAATGTACCAATTAATGTTGTTGTTTTTTGGTTAATGTTCTTAAGATTTTTGGATAAAAGTTATTTTTTAAAATATGTATTAAATTGTAATATTTAAAAATCTCTCAATATATAATTTTTTTTAAATTAATTATTTTATTTTTTACCACCGAGATCTAAGGTTGACAAGTATACATGGAATTATGCAGTGTTCATATAGATGTAATACTTTTTAATAGCTTGTGTTAAATCGTGTGCCTTTAAAAAATGTCCTGATTTTTGACAAAATTCCCTGCTTTTTCAACACGTACATGTACCTCCTGCTTTTTCTTGAATAAACTTTATCTGTTAAACTCAATGCAGTGTGTAGAGATCAGTGATCACTCCCACTCACCTACACACTCACCTGGAAACATTTCAGGAGTGCAGCAAATTGATCGCCTTGCAATAAAAACACAACATATAAAATAAATTCCATCTGAAACTTCCTGTAATTGCTGACCTGGCATAACTTTGGGAAAATGGTCTTCACATCGCCGTCATCTGGCTCATCGCAAAGATTGTCACTGAATATCCAAAGGGTAGCAGAGACAATCTGATAGTCTCTCCTTGACTGCAACAAGATCGCTTAATATCTGATACTCTCTCCCAGACTGCACCAAGATCGCTTAGTATCTGATATTCTCTCCCAGACTGCAACAAGATCGCTTAATATCTGATACTCTCTCCCAGACTGCAACAAGATCGCTTAATATCTGATACTCTCTCCCAGACTGCAACAAGATCGCTTAATATCTGATATTCTCTCCCAGACTGCAACAAGATCGCTTAATATATGATACTCTCTCCCAGACTGCAACAAGATCGCTTAATATCTGATACTCTCTCCCAGACTGCAACAAGATCGCTTAATATCTGATAG